>JARJPP010000316.1:0-64079 GCA_030782485.1 Beauveria brongniartii
TATATATATATATATATATATTCGTGCAAAAGGCACAAAAGTCAGCGCTCAAGAACAGCAACATAAAAGAAACAGATCAGTCGCAAGCAAAAGACCAGCAAGAACAAAAAGAGGGAGAAAAAAAAAAGGTATGCCAAAAATACTCAACGTAGTCTATGTTCATGGTGGTTTCCAATATGACTAGGCTATGCCAACAAACCCTCCTTTTCCATCTCCCGTTTTGGAAAAAAAAAAAAAACTCCCCAATTAAAGACCGAAACACGCTGCCACTCCATGATGCTGCATGTCTCAGCACGCGCTCATTTGGCCACGCCTTGTCGAGCGTCCATATCACTGGCAAGGTTCATATGCATGATTGCGTCGGCCGTCCACTCTGCTTCGTCATCTTCAAGTCCGCTCGTCGGGGCCTCAAATAGATCCATGCCTTCTCGGCCGTCTACTCCAGGCAGCCGTATCTGCGGAGCCCCATGCCTTGCATCACGACTCACGGCCGGTGTAGAATCAAGCTCAGAGATAAAGGTGCCTCGAGCGGCATCATCATTGCTCATAAATCCGTAGTCACTAGCACCAGTGTTTAACCTCTCAGCCTGCTGCAAGTCATCCGGTGCGCCCATTGGCCCTCTAGGTGGGTAGCTTGTTGGAGTTGTCTGATCTTCAGGGATCATGCTATGTCTCGGAGGAGACGTGTTTGACATGGTATTGTATCGGGCATCATACTCTCCATGTTCGGAGATTTGAGGAGCTCTTTCGACGTTGCGGAGGCTCGATGTTCCAGCTGCCAATATGGCCGAGCTGCGCACACTCCCCGTTGAGTTTCTACCCTCATCAGGACCCGGGCCATCGCCCATGGCAGCTGGATCAACGTCACGAATCGCAAATTGGGCCATGGTACGCAGTTTGCGAGTAACCCATCCAGCAAGGATCTTGCCACGTTGTTTCTCACCTAGCCGCGACCGTGGGAAATCACCCTTGCTGACAAAAGCAACAATGTCAACGATGATCTGATGCTCGCTAAGGATCGCATTGACAATCACAGGCACAATGGAAGCCAGGTAGGCTTTGCGATTGACCTCAACAAGGACAACAACCAGACCGCCAGCTTGGAATACAGCACTTTAAGGAATTAGCATCCATCAACAGGCAGTCTCGAACATAACTTACCAGCCATTGGGTACAACATTACGATGACACTTCTCCACTGAGGATTCAATATCCATGGGAAAATGACTGAGACCATTGATCTCGAATGTCTCACCAATACCACCCAGAACGAAGAGCACCTGCATGTCAACAAGTGCGCCACCGGGTCCAATTGGCCTACTGACGTTGTGCAGAAAGCCCAGATCGCCTGTGCGTACATATTGTACAGCAGGATCACCATCCACCGTGCGGCCGTCGAAGCGTTCAGCATCGAAAAAGTCCTTGGAACCATAAAACGACTTAACGCATGCTTCCGAATCAACCCAAATTTCGCCATATTCACCATCTAGGCAATGAGCTCTGCTCTCTGGATTGACAATGGCAATCTGGGTCGAAACGGGCACCATACCGGAATCCTGTACGGTAAGCGCCTTCGGATCTGACTCCGGGTCGACCGGCATGATGAGTCCTCTTCGCAAAGCCTTTGTATCAAGGCAAAGTTCAATCGGCTCAATACACATGTATGACCGAGATGCAATCATTGGGTTGAGAACGTGAGAGTATACCGTATTGATGGCTGTCGGGTCTAGTCCAGCCTGAGCGAAGTGCAGGCGGACCTTTTCGAAGATGTCAACTCGAGGCCGAGTGTCAGATGAGATCATCATGTTCTTCAATTCATGCAAGGTGAACGCCTTGACTTGCATCGTGGCCATGGCGTGGTCGAGCATCTGCGCTGTGGCATAGGTATCTTTGATCTTATACCTGGCCAGAGTAACAAACAGTGACATTGGGTTCTGTGCAAATTCAACTGGTGATAACAAGTACGTCGGTGTTCCAATATAGATACCCATCAAGCATGAATGAAGAAAGCCAAGACCAGTCGTGCTGCGGACACAGCCGAGCACAGGTCTCGTACTGGTCATTTGGCACGTCTCCTTCTGAACCTTGCACATGCCCATTATTGTGTCATGACCAAGTTGGACAGCAATTCTGCGCTGATCTGGGGTCCAGTATGTCCAAATGATGACCGGATGGCCAGGGCGGATCCACGCAGGATCAATAGTCAGGCCCAAGTCTCGGAGACCATTGTTCTGTTTTGATGGTTTTGACGTGTTGTAGTGACTGGGAATCGAGATTTTGAGTATCTGCGCTGATTGCTTAATGTGGCTAGAGACTGGCTTGAGTTTGATGAGATGATCGACATCATTGTTGACTAGCACAGCCCTAACTCGGTAATCGGCAACAATATGGAGGAAAGCGGGAACATCCTCGTTCAATCGGTTTTGATCCAGAGGTGCGATCGGTATAATGATAGCGCCGAGGCTGATGCACGCGTGAACTGCAAAAACAAACTCCTCAGAGTGAGTGTACATGAGGATCAAGTGATCCCCTGGCTGTACTTTGACCTTGTTCTTCAGATACATGGCCACGGCAGCGACTCTAGAATCAAATTTGCGCCAAGTAATGCCCTTGCCTTCGCGACCTCTCCCATCTATGGTGCAGTAAGCTAGCTCTTCGGGCTGGCGAGCAACACGCCACTGGATAAGATCAGTAATGCAGGAGAAATTATTCAGCGGCGTAGAGGTTCTGTCGTCGATGACAACCTCACGTCGATCGATGCCGGAATACTGCTTCTCAGAGGTCATGAGCACATTCTCACGAGACTCTGAAGACACTTGAGACCAAATGCCGCCGATTGGGTCAACGCCGATTGGTAAGTTGAGAACAGCATGCTCCACACCGAATTTGACGTGTACGCAAGGCAGATTTCCAAGATCGAACTCGCGGCGACACAACATGTTGCCAATCTCGCGTCTCCCGTTCTTCAGTACACGAGGCAATGAGTTTGGTGCTGTAATCATCACGCAGTAAAGTCGAAGATGATGTTCCTGCATCAGCACCTCCATACAGCGTTCGGCTAGCGAATCCAGAAGCGCCATGTCTGGCTGTCTGGGAGGAGCACCGGAAGTGAGAGGTGCCGTCGACGCGGCAGCCGTTTCCAAAACCACCACAGGCAGGTGCTCATCGTTGACAAAAACGTCGAATGCAGAGCAGTCGTATGTTTTGGGGACATTCTTTACAATGCTGACAACCATGTGCTGTACAAAAAAGTAGCGGTATTCGGCCAATTCAGTCCCATGCTCTACCCATTCGACCTTTTGCCGAATACGGTCCTCGTATAAGCCGAGTATGAAAATTCTGCCCTCGATCACAGTCCCGAGAAGGCCAGTTCGAAGGAACTCGGGCTCCACAGCCGTAGGTGTGGGCTCACCTGGATCAAACTTGTACGGACGGGCATGGAAGATGAGCTCTGTGTTCTTAGGTTGAGCCCAAAACCCGCCAGACAGTGAAGGGGAGTCCACCCAAATCTCGCCCACCGAGTGCGGGGAGGCAAGTAGACCAGTTTCAGGGTCAACGATGGCTAGGGTGGCATCTGGAATAGGATAACCGAACGCTCCGACGCGAACCATACCCGGGTCATTGGAGCCTTTCTTACGAGCTTCTGCCCCATATGCAACCACAACCACTTCGTTTGTCTTGAGTGCCTCGCGATCAAGAAGTACTTCGTTCATCTCCGTTTGGGAATCTTGTGAATCCTTGGTCGTTGTGGTTCCTCCGCCAAGCAAACTGCCAAACCCATTAGAAGTGGCTGGTTTTACTTCTTCTTTTTCGCTACTAGCGTCCGAGTCCACGTCTTTCTCGGATTCAGCTCCCTTTGCCTTGAGTGAAACGCCCATTCGCTCCTCACCACCAAGCCAGTCTCGCAGACTGATTACCATACCTCCGTGTTCTGGGAGACAAAGCATGGGTGAGACGACATCGCGCGCTCTGGGGTTGCGAAGGGGCCGCAACCATCTGTCTGCGAGAACCTCGTGAAACTCGCTATCGACTGTCAGGGTATCGATCAAGCACAGTTTGACAGTTTGGAAATTAGGCTCTGTGCCCTTTTTGTAATTTCTGGTTGTCATTGGGTCTTGCTGGTAGTTATATGCGGCTCGCTTCAAGCCTGGGTAGTCGGCAACCATGATTGTCGCCCTGTACTTGGTGATTAAGTGAGCGTACAAACCAGGCACATCGACAGCCTTGTTATCGAACCAGATTGTAGTGTGGCCACCATATACTGTAAGTAAGACGCCGAGGATCATACCAATCCCTTGACGAGGATCGAGGTAGGAAAGAATAGATTCGCTGCGAGAACGACCACCAATGAGACGACCATTTTTGTCTCTGAGCGATGGATTGAAGGTATCTCCCGGATTACTGCCAGGCATGTTGGAAATGACAGCACTGAGAGTTGCCATCTGGTGCATGATGGTGCGATGGCTGAGCACAACTCCTCTCAAGTCGCCAGTAGGAGCTCGTGAAAACTCGATATACGCGAGGTCGGGAACATTGAGGCCGGGTATATCTTCTTTCTTTTTTGGATGGTAGCTTCCAAACTCGTTCGTCTTCCACCACTCAACACCGCGAGGCCAGGTAAGCTTTTGCGCTGTAATTTCCCGTTGGAAAGCCTTCAAGTTATTGTCCGTCGTCAGTGCGAGATGAGCCTGCGTCGAGGTAAGAATGTAGTTGAGACGCTGGTAATCTTGCAAGTCATTGATGGGAACTGCCACGACACCCGCGATGAAGCAGCCCATGAGAGCAATGGCAAAGTCGATGACTTCAGAGTCTCGGTAGACGAGTGCAACTCGATCGCCACGGTAAAGAGAGCTTTTGTCTCGTATGACTTGGGCCACCTTTTCGGCTCGAGAAGCAAACTTATCCCATGTGATGGAGGCCGTTTCCTTGCCTTTGCTATCGAGGACCCAGAATGCAGGTGTCTTTGCAATTGTTCGGCCGCGATGCCGTAGCACTGAGGCAAGGTTGTCGAACTTGGACATGGCCAGAGTAGGGTCATGAGAATCCATTATGCTGAAGGGGACCTCGCGAGGCTCCAATGGCAGCTGATAAGCAAGCGCCTCGGGCGGTGGGAGGTCGCTGGCAGTCAGCATAGGCGGGGCCACTGCGGCCGTGGGAGAGAAAGCTTCGCCGGAAGAATATCGATTCTGGGGACCGGCATAGTCGACTTGCTGGGGATGGTCATAGTGTTGCTCGCCAGCAAAATCAGAGAAGTAGCCCTGAGAATCGAGTAGGGTGTGGGTTCTGCTGTCTGCAGGGGGCGGTTGTGAATGAGGGTAAAAGCCTTGTTGGTCGGGGTTAAAGGCATAGTCACCAGACACCATGGTTCCGCTTCGCGACGGACCCATTGTGCCTCCAGGACCGAGAACAAACAGGGAGTCACGGTGTGTCGGCCCTGGGGGGCGTATATCTGGTATCGGGACGCCAGGGCGCAGCGTGGAAGGGTTGTGGTCGGGTGTCGGAGCCCAGGAGCTGGGAGAATACGGAGGGTCGTCTGGGTGATGATAGCTGCTGCCGGGACGAGGCGCAACACCACCTCCCATGGCGGCCATAGCAGCTACCCTATGGCCATCGTTGACGGGGTGGGAGGAGTTGTCGACGGAATGAATTCGGAGGCCAGATTGTGGCGGCGGGACGGGCGGAGGGCCGTACTGGGAGAAGAGCAGTGTTCGTCGTTTTTGGAAGCTGGAGAGTGGGTTAGATGCTGACGCAGGGCTTCATTCTAGGCGTCTCGTGGTCGCTCACCCTTTCTCTGTAATATCGCCCTCCTGTGAGGATGCATGTCAGCACATGTTGAAATGAGTATGCGGCGCGGGACGGCTCGTGACTTACCTCGAGCTCACGCTGGAGATGCCGGAGCTGAGAGTCGAGCTCGGGGGTATAATCCGCCATGGTGAGTGCAAGAGGCTGCGCGACGAACAGCGACAATCGCACAGCGCTTAGTGTTGAAGAATGGCTTTCAGACGGCGGCCATGGAGAGAGCCAAGAGCGGTTACCAAGGCGGCAAGGTCTCGTGACGTAGTTAAGGAGGGTGGCGGATGGGGAGAATTGCTGGGTGACTGCGACCCTTGGCAGACTTGGGTGCCCTTATTATTTAGGCTGTCTTCAGTTTTTTACAGGTGGCTTTTTAGCCTAATCAGGGCCAAACCAGTGAATATGGGCTGCAGCGCCGCTAATTGTTGGCGCTGTGGCTGGCCGGTCCGAGCACTGGTCAACGTTGGTGATGCCATTATGCAAGCCACGCGTGAAGAATAAAATATTTCTCTTGTCTGCCCAACTTGGCTCTGACATTGATTTGCAACAGCACTTGAGTAGCCATGCCGGCTGCTCTGGCGGGAATATTTCCGACCCTAATAAGCATCGCTGAGTTGAAAAAGGGTCCTGGAGTCAGACCCCTTGAACGCTGGCCATGCAAATGCTTTCGAGTACGCAGCAGAGAGCGTAGGTATGCCAAGAACGGGTTTCATGCAAACAAAGGTGCATTTGCACTTTCTGCATCATGTATCTCGCAGGACCTTTCCGTGTCAAAAAAGAATTCTGCCGCCGCGGTCGGTCTATCACAAGGGAAACCAGATATAATGACTTGGGACAGTTGGGCAGGCACGTAGATGTTCACCCCATGCATCAAAATGCACCTCATAGGTAAGCATGGTCTACATTGATAAGCTTATTGCAAGGTAGGTAGTAGTATACAATCTTGACACTAGAACACTATTTAGAATTGCTACGAAATTCAGTGTACCCACGCAGCACGTTAGGACGGGCACTTCGTAAGCCTGTGAGGAGGGAACCCTCGTATTTGTTGTGCAGCTATCTCTTCGCTGCCTTTGTAGGCTGAGCCGCGCCTTGTTATCATTCAAGAATGCAGGATTCGAAACCGACTGTTAGCACCCTCGATCGCTCTGTTATTCGGGAGCCTGTAATTAATTCGTGATTGATAGACAGCCAAAGATGGAAAAGGCTGCCCCGCCATCTGTTTGATGCCCACTGCCGGAACCAACTGCGCCGACTCGCCGACGACCCCGAATCTGGCGAGGTACTTAAAGGCCCACCACAAATCTCCCCCAAAAAAAACTTCTTCACAACAATCAACAACACGACACAATATCAAACTAACCATCAGCGTTGCATCGACGGCATTCGTAGATCTACCACGATCACCTGAACAATCGGTAAGACTTTTCCTTCTCTGCTCTCAGTTTTCCCTCCCCAACGTGATGAACAACACATTACACAGACCTGTTCCGAAATACAATGTAGAAGAACATGTTTCTCTTTTTTCTGATTTTATTCCTCGAAACACACTTTCTTGCACCGCTTTGGTTAGGTCTCTCTTCTAACCATGTTATAGTAGCTCGATATGTGTTGACTAGAACGATCTCCAAAATAGCGAAAGAACAATAGAATGAATATAGCGAAACATGACCCATGTCCCCTCTAGCTCCTCGTTCCCTCGCATGACGTGAACTTTGATTCCACTTTGTCCCTCAAGCATGGCATCCTGTGGCTTCAAACTGCGCACGCATAATGTCGGCCAAACGGTGCTTGGTTCGATACTTGTTGACCCGCTCACTGAACGACTCGCTCACGATGCTCTTTACCGTTGACGGATCAAGGCGCAGGTACGCGGGCACCGTGTCGTTGGCCAGAAAGTCCCAGCGTGCTTTCTGATCTGCAACGTTGAATGCAGGCATCGGTCCGCACAGCAGCTTCTTGTACTGGGCTGGTGTCTTTGCGCCAGGTACCGGCATTGGGCCAGCAATGGTCATGCCGTAAGTGATGAGTCTGCCCAAAGGTGGCGCATGGTCACGCAGGCGGTTCCATTGCTCCGGTATAACCAGATTCTGCTCGCGATAGGAGAATTGCAAAACCGCACTAGATGGGTTGGCCCATGCCGCTGCCGTCTCGCGGTCAATTAGTCCGGCATCTCGCATCTCCTCCACTGCCGCCAGGCCGCCATTGATATATGCCACGTGCATGGTGGCAATGTCCATGAATATGTGTTTCTGCATCGCCATGAGCATGGATGCAAACCGCCCGCCTCCGGGCAGACCACCCATATCAAGCATGCCCGCGGCAAACGCGGATCCAGCCATGTTGGCAAATGCCATCCAGCGCAGCTGCTCCGGATGTCCCAGATAGAGCTTGGTGTAGTAATCGTAGACAGCAAATATGACGTCCTTGTTCTGCTTTGCTGTGCGCCGGGGGTCCCAGTCCTGTAGAGAGATATTTGCATCCAGCGTGGCATTCACGATCCAATACTGCCATAGCAGCGCTTTGTATCTAGTCGGCGGAAGCTGGGCAGCACGGGCCAAGGCCAGTGCCTCTTGTAGAACTAATGGTTCATATGGCAGCTCCGGATTGACACCTCCCTTCAACTCACCGTTGACATTTTTCAACGGTAGGTCAATGTACTGAAGCGGTGGTGTCAATGGAGTGGCAATGATGCCAAGTGCAGTGGCTAGCAGCGCAACAATCAGCCGCATGGCGCTTCGATGAATTATTTCTTGATTAACTCGGTGTGTTGATGTATTTGGATCTTCGACGTAACTCCTGTTTCTAGAAACATGACGACTTCTCGATTATATATCCTGTGCCCATTCTGTGGCTCGATATACCTGACACCGGCAGCTGACAAGACACGATCTCACATGACGCTAGTGGCTGACAACATAGTATATGCTCTGCTTAATATATTGTCGCATATTCCACTATTCCGAACGGGCTTTTCTGGATCCGGTCTTGTTGCCGAACATAGAGCAACAGGCCCGGCGCATCTGTCTCTCTGTCTTTCTCTGCGGAGGCCCAGACGCCTTGGGGGTTTCATTGCTGAGATCATTGTACTCGGAACGGGCGGAGACAATGGTCTGTATGTCTTTTGCATTTGTTTTATCTCTACCTCATTTTCCCTCCTTCGAGGCGAAAGCTTGCGCAGGACCAGACGACGGCGCGAACATTAGCAAAAAGGAACTACTGGTAAGGATAACAATATCCACAACAAGTAATAATGAGATGGGAGCTATAGAGAGGTAGTTGTATACGATATGATTTATAAACTGATAATGCGTGATTTCTTACTAAAAAACAGTATGATGCAAGGGAAACACAAGTTCCCACATTGTTGACCCAGTTCCGTATCTTCTGGTCAACTGCGATAATGCAAAATAGTGTCGATATTCGATAATGCATGTGTCTCTCATATCTTTCAGACTGGAAATAACGGGCATCCTCGTTTATATTTCGCCCGGAAGGCTGTGGTTCTGGCAGTCACGAGGCTATATTACGTCCCGGGCATCATCTGTAGCGTTAGGGTTTCGTATGCATGTGGCACGCCCAAATTCCCATACCAACCCTCTGCTGTAAATAGTCCTGTACCGTCACGCCAACTGGAAAAAGACTAGGCATTAATCCCAGTACGTGCATTAACCAGGATTCATGCTTATATAGCTGTACGCGTTACATCCGCACTCAAAGTGCAGGGTACGAGCTTACGGCAAGCTGATTCCTGCCGAGGCCCCGACCAAGGATACGCCGAAAAGCAGCGTACCTTGCTGGAAGAAGTGAAGAAGCTAGGAACAAGGCGATGCAAAAATCTGTCATGTTCCCAGCAGGTTGGCCGGAGTGGTAAATTCGGCGATAAAATCGAGCCTGCTGACCAATTTGCAGAGGGGGTGTGGATGGATAGCAAGCGAGGGCACATCTGGTCTGTTGCAGCCGTCGACGCGAGCGGTATGCGAATCCGAGAAGAGAAAGCCTTGCAGAAATCCGGGAATGATTTGTTAGGCAAATCCAAGCCAATTCTGCAGAGTATCAATAGATCTACAAGTAAGTATTTGATCCTGCCACATTTGCTGTATCCTTTACAGGTAGGTACAAACGTGCAGTGGGTGTACGGAGTAACTAGGTACCTAGGTTAGTACCTTGCTACCTTGGCCTGTATTGTCCCCTGCCTGTTGTGGTTCCGTGTGTGTGCCGTGGCACAAGACACAGCCACCAGCGCAAGAGAAATTCGAACCAAAGACGATCATCTTGACACGCAGGCGGGCAGCACATTGAGGGCGCAGGTAGGGTCGCGTTGCCCGATGCATAACGGGCCGCCACAGCTCAACCTAATTATTAAAAGCAACAAAGGCAACAAGGGTGGACGCTGCACGGGGAGACCTAGTTAATAACTAGTCTACCAAGTAATAAAGCATCGGATCTCGCATGCAGGCGAGTGGGCTGCTGGAGAAGCCTGACCTGCTTGCCTACTGCTCCTCGTTTCCAGCGACGATGGTTCGTTGGCGGTTCTGACCGTCTCACGCGGACAAGCAAGGCGTCGAAGCCAAGGGCGCGAACATATGATTTTTGTGTTTTGGAGAAAAAAAAAAAAAAAAAAAGAAAAGGAAAAATGCAAGGCAAACAAAGCACCAGAAATCACGTGCGACCATCTCTACGCAAGCCATTCTGGATTGGCGACAAGGACAGTCAAGATAACCAAACGCTTCAACCAACCTCTTTTTCTTTGTCGTCGCCTTGGCCCATTTCCCCTGGGAACTGGCAGTTGCAGACCCCCAGGTCGCATCATCGTGCAGGAGCTCCATTCTTATACGGTTGATTCCTACAGCGGCCGGGCAAGCCACGCCATCGGCGACCCCGGAGGCGGCGCCTTGTTGGGTGTGGTGGGCTGGTGCATCTGCCTGCCACCTTGGTGCTTGGCTGGCCCGTCACGGTGCAGGCCGCGGCTTGCGCCGAACAGGCCACGCGTGTGCCTTTTACAACATTCCAAAATTGTCGCCTTGATCAAGTATTGCCGGCGGACGACATACGACATACCATGGCAGATCAAGCCAGCCCGTCGCTGCAGGTGATTATTCTGGTAAGTTGCCAACATCCGCTGGTGATGCGCTGGTGCGAGTATTCGCGTGTTGGCTGGGCGCGCGAAAAAGCAAAAAGTAACGACGGGTGCTGTCTAGCGCCCGTTGCCCACAACTCAAAGAATGAGATGCAGCGGAAAAAACGACATTGATCATCATCATCTTGACGAAAATCGAGATACAAAGTGCTGACGCTAACACTGTCGCAATAGGGCTCCGGGGGCGGACCACAAGAGTCCAATGTCACGGCTTTTCTTGTCCGTTCACTAGAGCAAGATTGGCGCAAGGGCTCTCTTGTCGCCGTCGACGCTGGCGTTCACCTTTCCGCCATTACCCGCCTCATCGAAGAGGCGACGCCTTCGCCCGTGCCATCGCCGCCCTTTGCGCTGACTTCGGGTCCCTTTGCTGGCCTGCGCCTGCCTCACAGCACCGCATCGGCCAATGCCGCTCATGTCGCACGAGCGCTCGTGGACACATATCTCATCACACACCCTCACCTCGATCACATCTCTGGCTTCGTCATCAATACCGCCGGGCTCCCTGGCACGCGGCCCAAGAAGCTCGCGGCGCTGCCCAGCACCATCCAGGCTCTCAAGACGCACATTTTTAATAATGTCATCTGGCCCAACCTCAGCGACGAGAACAATGGCGCGGGCCTGCTCACCTATCTGCGGTTGGTTGAGGGCGGCAGCCCTGCGCTTGGCGACGGCGAGGGCAAGGGATATTTGGAAGTCTGCGAGGGCCTGCAGGTCAAGACGTGGAGCGTCAGCCACGGCCATTGCATGGAGAAACACAGCCATCGGGGATCGACGGCCTCTAATCCTTCCACACGGTACGGGAGCCATGACGCTTCCGGCGCTATCCTCGTGCCTCGACGGGATACCTACGCTGCACCGTATCCGCAGCCCATGTCCCGGGCACACTCGCTTGCCAACCAAAGCTTCGTCGGTAATTCGTCACCGCGTCAGTCCAACGAGACTGAGCGCGTATGCGTCTATGACTCGAGCGCATACTTTATCCAGGAGCAGACGACGCGCCGCGAGATCCTCATCTTTGGCGATGTCGAGCCGGACAGTGTATCGCTGAGCCCACGCAATCTACATATTTGGCAGGAGGCTGCCCCTAAAATCGCATCTGGTAATCTTACTGCAATCTTTATTGAGTGCAGCTACGATGACTCGCAGAGCAACGACCGGCTCTACGGCCACCTCAAGCCCGTGTTCGTCATGGAAGAGCTCAGGGTGCTTGCGGCCGAGGTGGAAGTCGCGCGGAAGCTGCGCGCCCTGGAATCTAGAAAGCGCAAGCGCTTGAGCATCTCCGAGGAGAGGCGCGACCGTGGACCGAATGCGGCATCACGCAAGTCGGCCTTTGCAGCAGAGGACCCCGTGTCGCCCAAGTCGCTTAGACCGAGCCTGCGGGCGACCGAGGTCGCGGTGAGAACGACCGGCATGGACACGCCGCGTATTGCGACGCCGACGGACGAACTGTCGCTGCACGATGCGGATTTTGGTACCGTGACGATGCCAATGTCGGCAACGTCATTGTCCCGTCCGCTCAGAGGGCTTAAGATTGTCATTATACACGTCAAGGAGACGTTGTCGGATGGACCGGCCCCCGCTGATGTAATACTGGAGCAGCTGCAGGATCATGAGGAGGAGGCGCAACTCGGATGCGAATTCATCATTTCCAAAGCGGGACAGTCATTTTATTTGTAGCGGATGAGATACCAAGGCTGGCCATTACTTTGCCTACTTTTATTGGATACTATGCCCCGAGCTGGGCGACATTGGTCACGATGCAAACGTCTTATTGGCTATTTTTGGCCCATTTTCTTTATCTCGTCCAGATTATGGCCAATCTTCTTTGGTGTATTATTAGCTTTTTGTTTTCTGGATTACCTGGGGTTTTGGCGGCGCTTTATCTATTGGAAACACACAAAGACCTGATGACCCGTCTCCCCGTTTGACTGTATCATATTATTCGTGCTTCAACGTCAAGCTTTACGCTCGGCTAGCTTATCATAGCCCTCCTGGCCTCCAAGCTCGTCCTTGAACTTTGGACGAGGGATCTCCAGAGCTTGCGTGGTACGAGCGTAGGTGATGCCGCCGAGTCGGCTAATGGGCCGCAGAATCTAAGCCTTGTCAGCACGCTGAGCCAAACCCCCAGGCTTCCCCACATCTTCACTTACAGCCGGGTCAACAAGGTTCTTGTCGTCATTAAGTGCGTCCTCGCGCACCCAGAATCTCGTGCCTTCGAGAAAGACGGTGGTACCGGACTTGCTGCCGGGCTTGGAGCGACTATCCCACTCGCGATACGAGTCGAGCTTGGCCTCGACGCTGAAGACGGCCTCCTTGACACGGGCGCACTTGACCGTCTCGCACGAGTAGTCGGGCGTCAGGCCGCTGACGTTCCACTCGCTCGCGCCAAAGGGCGCGTCGATGGAGGTCGAGTTGGCAGCCTCGACGTACGTCTCGGAAATGATGTTGATGACGCACTCCTTGGTGTCGAGCAGGTTCTTGAGCGTGTCCTTTGCGTTGGCGACGGACGACGAGAAGCCAATCATGAACATGGGCGGGTCGTGGGCGACAAAGTTAAAGTAGCTAAAGGGTGCGAGGTTGGTGGCGGCGCCGTCAGCGGTGCGCGTGCTCACAAAGGCAATCGGGCGCGGCGTAATGGCCGAGATGAGCAGCTTGTAGTTGAAGGTCGCCGGCCGACCCTCGGCGTGCGGATCAATGGCGACGTGCGGCTGCGCGGCGCCGGCGTCGCGCAGGCTGTTGCGGCCTTGGCCAAACGTCCACTGCGGATCGGCCGTCTTGGTGTAGTGGAAGCCCTGGTCCGCTTCCCATTCCGGACGCGACGCCTCGACCTTTTTGAAGTCGGGGTGCGGGTTTCTGTTGATGCTGTCGGCCATGGTGGTGACGGAGAAGAGCCGGCGATGAGGATGAGGATGACTGCGACTTGTGAAGCGGCGGCAGTGGCGGAATGACGGTTGAGAAAACGGACGTGCACGATGCATGAAGGAATTTCGGATATAATGTTGAATAGATCTCGAGAGTGGGTGGGAACTTTAAAACTTTTTGTAAGAGATCTGAGAGGATGGCCTTATTAAGAGCTTATAAAGCGCTTAGATGTTCCTAAGGCCCCCATTCCGTCATAGCCGCTCGGGTTGCCAGCCCGGAATTCAGGAACCCCGCCATGTTTCTAGCTTTATTAAATAGTGGGGATATAGGTGTCGCGCAAAAGCAAAAGGTGGAACCACCAATTACTCGGTAATTTATCAGGCCTTATATTCGATAATAGGACTGGGAGCACGCAGGCGGTGCAGGCTCGATGTGCAAGATGTAGTTGTTAATCTGTAGCTCGAAGGGCTTCAATCAGAAATCTACCGTCTCAGTTGATGCAGGGTCCAGCGCGTAGACACGTGATTGCAGGTGCAGGTAAGGCCCTTGACTGGGCCAGCTGTGACGCTCCATGTCGTAAGTGAGGCAGTTAGCTGTCATTGATTCTGTCATTGTTCTTCTTCAAAAGCTTGTCCCCTCCCTAAACTTAACAATCCTGTACTTAAATACTTCCGCAAAACTGCTGCTTGCCAGGCAGCAGTGTTACGACAGAATTTGCCATCCAGGCAGAACGCTTGCGTACTGATCCAACAGAGACAGCGTTATCCGACAATTTTTACTGCACAATACTTGTGTAGCACTGCGTGTAGATTCGCTAGCGATTTTATAGGGTATAAATGTACCTTTAAATAGCACTTTATTTTGCCTCTCTAGGGTTAAGTAGAATAAAGGTTACTATACCCAAGGAGTTATTGCCTTTTCGATAATCTTATATTATCGGCCGTTGAGAACAATCCTGAATAGCTCACAGAGTCTAGCAAGGGCCGCATCACTTACTTGGTAATGAAATACAAGCCGCCCAACAAACAAGCTATTCGAAATCTTGAGGTCCAGATCCCGACCTACCGCATAAAACTCATCGCGGTCGACACCAGACGCTGCAAGATCCAACCATACCATGTTGGTCTCGGTGGGCAGCCTCACCTTTCCGCCCAAGCTGAGCCAGACGTCCGTCGCGCGTCTCGCCTTTTCGTGCGCCCAGCTCAATTTGCCTCCGAGAAAAACCTGTTGAATCGCCACGCGTGCCGGCGCGGTGATGATGCCCGAGGAGCGAATGCCACCCCCGAGCAGGTGGCGGCTCCATTTCGCGCGCTTGATGAATGCCGAGGTTCCCGTGATGACGCTGCCGAGCGGTGCTCCAAGACCCTTGGTTAGGCACAGCTGTATGCTGTCAAAGCACTCCCCCACGTCGCTCAGCGTGCAGGCCCCAGCAGCAGCTGCTTCCCAGAGGCGAGCGCCATCGAGATGCATATGAACGGCCGGATCCTGGGCGCGTGCCCAGGTGGCAATGGCTCGCATGTCCGCAAAGGGCATGATGGTACCGGAGAGGGTGTTTTCTAGGCTGATGACTCGGGTCGGGCAGTCGAATACCGTCTCCCTCAGTATACTCTGCTCTTTAATGTCGTCTAGCGTGAGATGATGCCCATTCGAGGGAACAATGCCCTTGACCATGGCTCCGCAGATGATCGCAGCGCCGCCGCCTTCCAGCGTGACAATATGTGATCGATGGTCGGCGAGAATGGCATGAGGCGGACTGCGCAATATGGTTCGAAGTGCGACTTGGTTCCCCATGGTGCCGGACATGACTAGCAAGGCAGCCTCATGGCCTACCAGGTTGGCAACGTATTCCTGGAAAGAAACAGTCGTCCTGTCTTCGTCTGCCGTGCAGTCTCCGAGTGTTGTATAGATGATGGACTCTAGCATGGGCAATGTTGGCCGAGTAAAGATATCGGATCGGAAGTCGTTGGACGACTCGCTGCTGTCTATCCACGCCAGCTTGATGTAGTTCTCTGCATTGTCTGCATCGTTCTTGGTTTCCACATTGTCGCTCTGTGTCATTAGCGTCTCCCCGTTTATATCCGCCTTTGGGACAATGTCTTCTTTGGAATTTGGTGGCAAGGAGAGAGATAGAGTCTTGATATCCAGTGCCATTCTGGAAATTGGTTTCACAGCCACGAGATTTTCGATGGAGGTGTGTTGAGTATGTGCATGAACAGAATGAAGTGTGAATATATGTTGCAGTCAAGCCACCCCCACTCAGAAGAGGTTGAGAAATACATCAACCCAAAGCGCATTACTCCCCTCTTGATCCACCTTCGCCGCTTCCTTGCTCACTTAAGTCTCCTAACCACGAAGCTCATCAAAGCACAGCATTACCATGCAAAACTACTCTCATTTACCATGAAAGCATCAAAATAATATCACACAAGCGCCACCCAGAAGCTTTCATCTAGCAGTAATACGACGCGTAGCGTAAATTCTTTAGCGCAGCATTTAGGTTAGCCTACTATCCGGCTAACGTCGGGCGCCCACTTTTTGGCCACCCCCGCATTTTAGCCAGTAATCGCTATCATAAGGTATCACAAAAAAGTCTTATATTAAATATAATAAAAATCAATTAATAATAAAAATAATACTAATTAATAGCTTAGAAGCTAGATAATTAATCTATAAGCTCTTTAATAATAGGTTATACAGTAATACTAGTTAATTACTTATTAAGCTATTATTGTATATTTTTAATCTCTATACTTAAATGAATAATATATTTAGGTTAGTAATAACTATTTAATGTTTTTTTTGGCTTGATAAACTTTATCTTATCTCTAAGCTTTTAATTCTACCTCTGTATAAGGATAATTTAGGTTTTTCAGCAAAGCTAGGCCATTTGGAAGGAAACAGCGAAGCCTGGCAAACTGACGTCGGCAGTGCTCTGTCCGTTTGGTTGACTCCACGGCAGCACACAACCTCACTTTGCCAGGCCGAGGCACTGTAGCAATGTCGCCGATGAGCTCTTTACTATCCGACAAGAAGTCGGGCTAGGCGGGTCCTCCAAGCTCCAAGATTTTCAATAATACTATTGACGCCCATGGGCGCTGATGCATACACTTGCAGGCGGCAGACTCAGATTCTGGTGAGCCCATGGCTACGCCTACAACGATGAGCGAGAAACATCTTTCCCGCAGGTGCTCAAGGGCGTTGACGCAGCTGTAACTAGTTATGGGAAAGCCTCAAAGCTCTCTGCGTCCAATGGCCAGGTTTCGCCAATCATGAAAATGGACGACGATATTCGATAGGATTTTAACTACTGCTTACCAATGAGCGAATACGGCCAATATCGCCAAGGATGGTTACCTCCCCAGATGCCGTCAGAGTAGATTATTGGAAACAAATGTGGCGGCATGATGGATCGTTACTAACAGTTCATCATAGTGCGGTAACGCAGCATCTACGGGAGCCTTGTATTATTAAACTGCGCTATGCTTGCAACCCTGCCATGGAAGAATTTAATGTCTACCGAATGAAGAGTATTGCCTTTCATGGCTGCACATGTGCCTTTTTTATATTATAGTAGTAATTTGAAATGAATAATCGATTGCTATTGTACTTGTATAAATATCCTCTTAGTGAGCTTGATAAGAAGTACTTCGTGTTATTGTCTGATGGTATATTCATTTGAAGGTAAAGTACAATATTCATCGCTCCAAATTTCAAGCATTGCATAGCTGCTGAGAAGCACTGCGGACTCTCACTAGCTCTGGCCGACGGCAGACTGGGCGCCAGCATAACTACTGGTTCTCAGTACCATTTGCTGGGGCCGCCTGTTCAGGCTGCTGCTGGGTCTTCTGCTCCCCGCTCTGGGCAGCCTGCTGGGACTGCTGCGAGGGGACGCCCTGACCAGACTTGAGGTTGACGCCAGCCTCGGCCGCGCCCTTGGCAAGATCGCTCTGAGACTTGGCAGTAGGGTTGTAGCCGTTGATGCCAGCCATGCCGGTAGCGCCAATGTTCTTGACCAGGTTGGTGCCGGTCTTGACGAGGCCGGTGACGGCATCCCCGGCGGCGCCGACGGGCTGACCCTGCAGGACCTTGGAGACGGGACTGAAAATAGCACCGTTGAATAGGTTGTCTAAGAAACCGGCAAAGGTGGCAAAACCTTCTTGGCCAGCAGCGCCGAGGAGGGGAATGTTGAAGCCTCCAAGGAGGTTGGGCTCGCCATTCTCGCGGCTCTCGATGGGGGCCGCGATGACGGAGCACGCAGAAGCGGCGGCAATAATAGCAGAGACTCTCATTTTCGGATTCGAGAGGCTTAAATTAAAAGGTATAAGATGAATAGAATAGAATGAATGTGGTGTTTTGTGAAATGAGTGTTGGAAAAGGCTTGATAGTGCAAGAGTGGAAGCGGCCCCTTTTCCTCAAAAGGCCAGGGAGCTGCAACTTTCTTATACAACAAAAAAAGGACATGTAAAGCAGAATCTTGCTAGACTCTTTGCCTGACTCGACGCCATGCTCACACGACCACCCAACACTGCTTCATGACGAGCACAGACCGCCAATTGCCCGGCCAGAAAGTCTATATAGTCGACTTTCCCTGGGATGCATCTAATTGCTCTCAAGAATAAATACGAGGTTCTGTGCTGCGTTATCGCCAGCCCTAATATTATAATCTCTGAAAATACATTAGTTCCGGCATCATGCGCGCCAATGCACGGTGGCCAAAGCCCGGCTATCGCTCCGCGCTTGGGCCAACAGCTGGTGGGGCAATCTACGCGCTTAGGCCAACATTCAACATTCGAAGTCAGCCCTGCAATCTCTAATAACCTTCCATCCCTACGCTAAGACCGCGAGATTTGAGTTCAGTTATGCTGTTTAAATCCGCATGGACCTGCCTGTGTGACAGACGTCAACGTGACACCAGGGAATGGCCAACCTCTACATAGCTGGGAGACAGAATAATGCAAACCATCATGTTTTGGTGAGAGAGAGCAACAGGCGCTTCAAATATGCCTTGGGCTCGGCCCCGTCAATGCGCTGCATAGGCGCAGAACAGTGTATTATTGCAGGCTGCAGTAATGTCCTGGATGCGGTTCATTCAAGAAAGGCGGTGTTAACAATAAAGCGGTGTTAACAATAAAGCGGTGTTAACACTAAAGCCTAACAAAATAAAATTAATGGGGTTCAATCGCCAGGATAATATGTGTGGGGAGAGGATCTCTCGCATACAGTACGTATGTGCTTATCTCCTCTGTGTTCCCGGACACCAGAGTTAGGTGTGACAAGCAAGGGCGGAACTTGCCGCTTATACCGAGGAATATTGAATGGAACGGCGGTCGAAGGTGCCTTGCCTCTCGGATCAAGCTTGTTGCGGAAACAAAGCAATGCAAATAGAACGGGGAGAAGAATATGACACAAAGGCCATACTACAGCAGGCAGGCCTCATCGAGGGTATTGCTGTGTAGACGAATCGCAAAGTGTTTAGAGCAGAATGTGGTCGTGATGGGAAGTATTGTCTGGCCAGGTTTGCGCCCAGTATTGGTTCTTGGCCACCTAGGTGTGTCTTGCAACAGTGGATAGAGACGTACCCGCGGCAGCGCAGCACGGCTGTGCTAGTAGATGGGCACGCAAAACGATGTGATTTAGCACGCACGGATGATTGATACTTTTGCTTTGAGCAATGTCGAACCGTTTCAGGTACGCACTGGTAGCTGAACATCTGGCCCTCGGACGCTCCTCGAGCCAACCTGGCAGTGTCGTCCTCCCGCAATACCACGTAAACGCGATATTTGCGCTATGTGATGCGCATACTGGCAGGCGGAGGCTGAGTACTTCTGCATGCCTTTTTTTTATTGTCACCATACCACAGCCGCCCATTGTAATATATAACGGGTGTGCCTTGCATCCTTCGGTTGCCTCGTCACTCATTCTGATGCCCCCAATCATCTAGAGCGACTGCATTTTTAATTATCCACTCATTTTTAATTATCAACTCACTTTACTCATTCACGTCCATCATGCGCTCTGGAGTCATCATTGCCCTAGCCGCTGGCGCTTCCGCTCACGGTGTCGTTCGAAGCATCGAGGGAGACAACGGCGTCACCATGCCTGGCCTAGGAAGTAAGTAATTTGCGTGCTCCCTTTTTCACAGTTCATAAGCTGACAGTATCCATAGTCGTTGACGGTACTCCCCGTAATTGCTTCGCCAACACTTGCGGCTCACAGGCTGATACGGCCATCATGCGCGACGCCGAGATGAAGTCTGGCAAGTATGGAGCTCTGGGCTGGAACCAGGGCAAGGGCAACATCTGGCCAGAGACCGTCATGGGAGTCTTCATGGGCGAGCATCACGACATTCCCAAGAATGAGGGTGCCTCTGGTGCCACTGGCGTAGAGGACGTGATTCCTTTTGGCCTCGAGAACGCCACCAGCCGCATGCTCAACCACAAGCGCAACGTCCAGCTCATTGACAAACGCCAAAACAGCAACTTCCTTTCCAACATGGTCAAGACCATTGCCAACCTGCCCATCATTGGCTTCGCCGGAGCCGACGGAAAGATTACAAACTACCCCACGGAAACCATGGTCAGTGATACTGCTGGCGCTGGTGCCAAGTCGGGTCTTCCCACTCCCGACAAGGATGGCATCATCTCGATGGTGTATCGCCAGGTAAACCAGGACGGTGCCGGTCCCGTCTCAGCCGCCATTGACTATACCTCGGGCGGTCTGGACCACGCACAGTTCTATGGTGCCCCCGTTACCCAGCAGGTCCCGGGTCTCGGTCTGCTCGGGCTGAGTATTGCCGTCAACACCGACTATGTTGTCAAGGTCAGGACTGACACCAGCAAGCGCTGCACTGGAACTGTTGGCAACACCACCAACGTCTGCGTTGCTCGCATTCGTAATGGCGCCAATGCTGGTCCATTTGGTGGCTGCGTCGCTTTCACCAACAGAGACTAGAATCAGCAGCAGGGTGGGCAGTAGCAGGGTCAGCAGCTCTATTTCTATACTAGTTATATAATTTACATAATTCTTTATATTGAAAACGTTTAAAAATTAAAAAAATATATATATATATAGTTATATATAATTATTATTTTATATAATATTTAAAGTATTCATGAAAAACTTGTAGAAAAATCTTTTATTATATATTATAAACTAATAAACTAAGGAGATATATTAAAAGAGTAGGTAGGAATTTCAAGTATGAAGTAAGGAACAAGGTCAGATCTAGGTTACGTGCATAGTAATGTAGATACTATACGTCAGCTTTGGCCTGGAATCGGGGAAGAGCTGGGCTAGATGTTAACGCTTTTCGAGGACTTGGGCGTTGCGGCGTGGAGTAAGGAAGGCATAAATGCCCTTATAAAGACAGACTTGAATCTGAAGGCAGGCGTTACGGAGGGCGATCTGGTGAGCACAAAAGATGCCATTAGGAAGTTAGGCTCGAAACTTTAAGCATGGTTCAGTCCTGTTACATGTTGGAATCTTACCATATAAAGTTCAATGCATGGAGGTGCTACCAGTCTATCTCTGAGCTTTGAACATCTGCACGTGGGCCTGCTTAGGTAGCAGATGGGTGGATTGACCCCCCCCCCCCTTTTCTAGCCAAGCGGCTGGGAGAACTTGAACAGGTTTGGCTCTATGATCTCTAGATATTTCTGCCTGCCTTGCAGTCGCTTCCCACGCAGAAATCGGCATTGTGTTGCCCACAATATATGGTTTGCCCACGACACGCTCCATACCAAATGGGCTGTCTGTGCTCTCAAATTACACGGTGATGCTCTCATTCTTGGCAGTGTCCTTGTAGTTCTTGAGGATGGTATCCAGAATCTTTGCTATAGCCCACACCTTCTCCTCCTCATACTTTCTGCCCACAATTTGCAGTCCAACAGGGGCGCCATCGTATGCCTCAGGGTCATAGCCTGCCCAATTCTTTGCATCCAATTCGTTTAGAGGCACAAGACTCGGATCCATCAGATCGACCGACTTGTCTGCTGTCGTGACAGGAATCACCGCAGCAGTATAGTCCAAGAGGTTGATAACTTCTGTATACCCAGTGTACAGATAGCGTCCGGGAATGACTGCTGCGTGCGGGGCTACAGGCATGATGAACCCGTCGACCTCTTGAGTATCGTTGGCGCTTTTGCTGTTCCAATAGTCTGAGTATGCCTCGCAGGCATTTCTACCCTGGATGCTGAGGTCTTCGATGGTGGTAGCAGACACAGGTGGCCTGAGCTTGAAGATCTCGCGAAGAGGAGGGATGAGTGGCTCGCCAGAAAGATCCAGCTGTTTGTGAATGTAATGGCCTCCATCCGATTGAAGGAAGAGCAGGTGAATGTGAGCTGCCTGCTGATGATGAGGTGGATGCCAATCCACAATAGTGTGACCGGCCTTTTTGAGAGCATCGCGGAGCATACGAAGGCCCCTAGCAATGGGTGGATGCGGCGTCATGTAACCGTCATTGAAGAGAATTCCAAGCTTCAGGGGTGGTCTATCGATAGCCTTGCCTACACTGTCAACTCGTTCTAGGGTGTTCTTCTCGATATCTGACCTCCACGGTATCGGAACAACATTGGGGTCGCGTAGCCATGGCTTTGTGGAGGTCAACGCGGACAGCACCAACTTTAGTGAGTCAACTGAGGTACCCATGACCCCAACGGAGGAGGCATAGTGTAATTGGCCAGGGTTCGTGTTTGCGACATTTCGGTAAGACATGCGATTGTGGGTTGGCTTGAGTGAATATAAGCCGCAGAATGCCGCCGGAATTCGCACAGAACCACCAATATCGGTTCCTAGGCCTACCGAACTTCCTTTCAGGGCTTGCAGCGCACCTTCGCCTCCCGATGAGCCACCACATGAAAGCCCGTGGTTGATCGGGTTCAGAGTCTGGCCGATCAAATTGTTAATAGTCTCCCCACACATTAGGGTCTGCGGCAGGCTTGTCTTGCAGTAAACAACGGCTCCTTCTAGCAGCAACTCGCTAACAGCCTGGCTCTCGACTCTGTGGACTCGCTTAGGATCTGCGTCCCCTTCAAACGTATTGATCCAGCCAATGTAGCCCATGGTCGTGTCGACACCCTTTACATGGAACTGATCCTTGAGGCTGATAGGTAGACCATGCAGTGATCCAGATGGCTTCCCATTCTCTTCAAAGTATCGATCTAGCTCTGCAGCCCGCTGAAGAGCCTGGTCGAAGAATATTTCATGGAGACAGTTGATGATCTGGTGAGCGATTGCGGCCGTCTTGCAGTAAGCCTCCGAAACCTCTAGACTGCTCAAAGTTCTGTTGGCTAGCTTCTCAACTAAATCACAGCTATCCAGTTTAGTGATTTCGACTTCACGCTGAGAAAGAAACGACTCGATGAAAGGGCCTGTAAGGTTCTTTTGCTCTTTTGCTCGCCGGAGATCTTCTGGTTTTAGGCGCCAAGGAGGAGGGATTTTTGAAGCGGTATCAGCCACTTTGGCCGCGGCTCGGTCCCGCCAAGAAATGTCACCCATGGCGTCAGCGAGATGTTGGGACTTGTAGTGCAAAAAGAGTCAAGCGAAAAGAGGAATATAAAAACCACACGATCGGGTTTAGCTGGGCAAAGCTGATACTTGGAGTGATCTGAACTGCGCTAATTCGAAATTCCCAATCCCAATCGGTTGAAGAGGCTGCTAAAAACCTCAGCGTTGCCTGGCGAGCGGGGTTATGCAGATGACGAGCCGGGTAACTATGGAGAGGAGTCGTCCTTGGAGTCGAGTAAAAAGTTAGTCTCATATTCAAGGCATCTTTGAACTAACAGACTACAAAACCTTGACGGCCCGGGTTTCATGACATGACACGAACAGCTAAATCGACACTGGCTTATTCTCTGCACATGTCATCACATGTCATCCATCTCACTCTGGTGTGTTGTCTGGGGATGTGATTGGTCAACATATGCACTGCGAATGAGATCTGCCGTTATGAATGCGGGGAACATCACTAGTTGGGAGGGTAACCGATTGACGAGGGTATTCGCGAGCCCTTCGATACGCATGCAGGTGGGTTCCGCGCGAGTCCCTTCAGGGTCTGACTCGTGGTGGCAGCTCCTGAACATGCGGCTTCTTTGGCCACTGCAAAAACGTTTCTTAACCATTTCGGCGTTGGTGTATCCGTGTCGGTGCTTCTCCACTGGGGCCGAGTGAAGCCCAGTCAGTCTATCCGTATTCCTTGATGGCTTCCTCAAAACTGGGGGATCGGCTTGGGACACACCGTCGTCGCGCCAGCCTTTCGAATCACCAGCTTCAGTTAAAGTACGAAATTCTGGTGATACTTTTTCCATACGCATTTCCGGAATTGCGGCAGTTCAATTCATTTGGCGTACCGGCGGCCGTCATTTTGGCGAGCGTCTATGCATGCGCAGTGCCAGCTATGGGCAAACTGCCTACTCCTGAATGAGGTGAATGCTGGTGATGCACAGAGTGTGAAAATGGTAGGCCAACGCACCAATGCACCACGGGGCTGTTTTGTGCCAATTGGCTTGATGAAGCAGTCGCCATCCATGGCCAGGCTCGACCAGGCTGCATTATTAGCGGGGCTCCAGCCTTTTCGTAGTGGGCATCAGCCACCGGGTGATCCCTGGAGACGTTGATACACGCCATGAGACCGGAGGTGGGTCGCCTCTCTTCCTGCGACGAAGCTCATAGCCTGGAGGACTGGGTATGGCTATGATGAAATCCTTGCAAAGGCATCACACTTCTAAACTTATTATGGGAAACACACCGAGCAGTTACGGACGGCTATTTCCATTCTCCAAGATGACAACAGCGATTGCTTCAAACAAGAAAATTTGCTATCACGCGGGTTTGCGAGGGGCTCCGCCCGTCAGGTCCCTCAGCGATATCGCTCGACGCTGTTCGACGATTATGAGCAAACCTGAACTATCGCCTGTCGCCTGGGTAGGCGTTTTCGGCTCCTTTGCTAGAGATCAGCAGCGGGCAGAGAGCGACGTCGACCTGCTTGTTGGGTATAGGAAAGAAGCTACAAGTGACGAAATTTACTTCATCGGGGGTATTAGTGAGCAAATCCGGGATGCTCTGGGAAGGGAAGTGGATGTACTCTATATGCGGGATGGACAGAAGTTGGATCTTATACGATGCCAAGCTCTCCTGATAGGGAAAACGATATATGGCTCCGAGACGTGGATGCTGGACAACCAATTCCGGGCGGTGGCCCTTGTTCACGACACCCACAGAAGGCTGAGGACTGCTCTGCATTTAGGGACATGTTTGCGGAACAAGCTGGCAGATCTCAGCGAGGAAGTGAGTGTCGCAGCCGAGCAACCCGAATAAGCTAACCACAATAACATAGAGGTTTACTGGTGACGATTCACTACTTAATGAAGTGGCGAGCGATCTGGAGGAACTCTTGTCGGCCTTCGGCAACGATCTCGAAGAAGCAAAAGCGATAAATGCTTATTTCTCGCCCATAATCGAACCGCTGTTACAAGTACAGCAACTCGCCGCTCGGCATAAATTTGGGGGGTTCGAAAAGACTAGCGCCGCGGATAAACAGCGCCTTTGGCAGACTCTTTCAGAAGTGTTGCCAGATCGTACATCTGCATTGAGCTTCATATATATGCCAGTGTTGGAAGAAGTGCTCAAAACGACAAACTTTGGGCGGAAATCATGAATAGGTAACAAGTAGCACCTTCATGGCCGAGTTCACATAGCCTTACATTCGTTATGTTGCAGGGTGAAACGACTAGTTGGGATGTACCATGAGGAGCTGAATATCTCTATAAACCTTTTATTCCCCCCTAGACATTAACTTCTCCCCCATACCCTGATACGCGGCTACGATTGGCCAGAGGATTCTTGCTATCATGGTAGTCGTGTGGTTGCTTTTAATTACGAGTTTCGTGCTTACACTGTGAGCCTCACTCACGTGCACCAGAGCAAAGGCACCTATCCGTACATCAATCCCGTTCAAGCCTCGCAAAATAGAAGAGCGATTTAGACTCGGTAAGCTACGTAGCTTGATTTCTTTCGCTATTACGGGGGTGCGCCGGACACTTATTGCCTAATCAGGTGTGGATTCCACTTGGGGCTCTGTGACAAGATTTGCTCAAAAGAAATAGAGAACCCGAGTCGCAAACGTGGGAAGCTATCTACACTAATAGAGAAATGCGCCTCCATGTCATCTCAAGCTTGTAGTGGTGCCGACCATCTTTTGCGCAATAATGCCAAGGCTGGCGGGCACAGTGCAGTTTTGTGTAGCTGTAATACAGGGTGAGATAGAACATGCAAGGAAAAGCAAAAAGAAAAGAACAGAGACTATATTTATGGCTGATTTGATAATGAATGCATCAATTGATAATTTATATCACAGTCAGCAGAACCACACCATGGTCGGCAGGAAAACAAGTCCAGTGTGCGTGCCGGCCAGTTCATCGGCGGGTACCGTCTTCTCCATAACTTATAGTAACGTAATTATATCTCATCCCGGCCGATTTCTAATTTATTTCGGCCCCGCCTGTTTGTCACACAATCCTCGCGACCAGCCAACATTCTCTACCCCTCTCAACCCTTGCAGCAAAATTTACACTGCATGTAGGTCGCGATTTGCTGGTATGGACAATTTTCATCGTATGCCAGACCAATACGACTTGTTTTTGTACACCGGGAATGAGAGGGTTGTGGAAGACCTGACAAAATATAAACACAATGGGTTTCATCCTATCCTTCTTGGCGATGTCCTTCCGAAGCCAGACACCAGTGTAGGGAACCTAAACAGGGTACCGCGCTATCGAATCCTGCTGAAGCTTGGGTTCGGAGCTTTCGCCACAGTTTGGCTCGCCCGGGACCTAACTGACAAGTATGCATGTCTGAATGCCTTGGCGAACCGATCAATTGACCACGTTTCTAGACGATATGTCTCGCTCAAGATTTGCGTCGGCACAGACGCTCCAGAACTTGGCAATGAAGTAGCTCTTTTGTCCGAGCTTCGTAATGTTGGGCAAGGAAAAACCGGCTTTGAAAGAATTATCCAACTCTTTGACGTGTTTACTATCAAGGGGCCGAATGGGTTCCACGAGTGTTTGGTGACCGAAGTCATAGCTCCATTGAGCGATCCAGATGTCTTGGGCCACTGCTCATCAGAAGCCATATACCAAGTATTAGAAGGGTTTGCTTTCCTTCATGAGCAAGGCATAGTGCATGGAGGTAATCCAAGAGTACATGCCGATTATGGCCAAGAAGCTGATAGTTTGCAGATCCACATCTCGCCAACTTTGGAGTTGCCCTCCCCCAGTTGGAGCAGTTTAGCGAAGACGACATCATTGACTACTTTGCCAACCCTGAAATCATTCCGGTAGTGCCACGCGACACATCATTCTCAATGAGCTCTCTGCCAACCTATGTTACCCCGTGTGTATCCATGGCAGACTTTTTACACATGATGAAGTGTTTTCCAGCAGAGCCGACAATGTGTATCAAAATTTTGGATTTTGGGAGAGGTATGCGGATACAAGAGACGTTCTTGCGTAAAATCCACTAATCTTTGCGATTCAATCCGGATAGCGCATAGGACGAGTGAAAAGCTCACAACTTTGCCAGGGGCAGCGCCGAAATTGATTCGCCCCCCAGAGGTTGTAGTTTACAACGATTCCGAGGCCAGAGCTGGGTCTGTCTGGAGTAAATCAGCGGATATATGGGCTGTTGGGTGCACAGTACGCGTCAGCTGGTACCTCTTATCATTGTGATGCTAATGACACCAATGCAGGTATACCAGATTTATTACAATACTAGCTACGAACTCATCTCTACTTGGGGGTCACATAATGATTTTATCCTCCGAACTCTTCAACTTGGTGGGCCTGCACCAGATGCCTGGCCCGGTATTTGGAACACTAGAAGCGGGCATGGTAACGGTATGTTGCATTTTCGTTTCCTGGCTACTATGAGTATTAACGTTAGAACATGACACTAAAACTTTGCCAGGAACAGACGACGGGGACTTTTGCAGCCGGGATGAGGCCTGGAGAAACCAGGAAGCTGATTCTAGCTCGCCGCTTGAAGGGAGGAAGCAAGTATTTATTGACTTGGTAAAAAAAATGATTGTAACGAAGCCGGACGGACGGACTCCTGTGGCAGATCTGTTGGGGCATCCCTTTTTCGGGAATCAGACATCTAACGCGACTTTGTCTCCTGATTCAAGCATAGAGTCAAGGGACCAAACCAGTGGCGGCACACCTATGCTACGATAATGAAACTCTCAATAGAATCTTTCTTGGAATAAATATTTAGAGAAGCCTAGTCTCGTACAAGGAAGACGATTCCCTTGGCGCTACCCTCTTTTATGGTTAAGAACAGAGAATCATTCGGTAACCTCCAGGTCAGCACAAACAGCTACACGTAGACACCGAGCCCCACCAAAGATGTCGAGGCTGTCTTGCCAGCCAACTTTTTTTTTTTTCCTAGCCTCGCCGATGACTTCATCTTCACATCTCCTCCTAACGCCTGCTGTGACGCATAACCGCAATTCCGATGCCTGTCATGCTGCTCCTCATACTCTCCTTTTAACGCGTCGTACTTTACTCTTTCGCCTTTCTCATGGAATCATGCGGCATCCTACAACGCAAATCTTCTCTCCTGGCTCTTCACTTCAGATCCCGTCGTCGTCCTCACGACATTTTCACTAAATTTTTCACTCGCCGCACGGCAGCTACCGCGTCTCGACGGCCGAATCCATATACTGCACGCTTTCCGACATTCTTTCCAAGACCTGCCCGTCTAGACTCGACTCTGGCGGACAGGCCATCACACCAGAAACTCCAAAAAGATCCCACAATCATGACCACGAAAGTTGAACTGGCCTTGGTGCCAACTGCCGACACACCAGGGACATGCATATATGTGCACCACGAGAAACGCTCCTACGTATTTGGCCAGGTGCCCGAGGGCACGCAGCGCGCCTTTTCATGCCGCAAGCTGCACCTCGGCGGCACGGAGCACGTTTTCCTTTCTGGCCCTGTTTGCTGGTCGCAAATGGGCGGCCTGATCGGCTATCTTTTGAGCGTCGGCGGTGCTATTGATTCCGCCAAAGAGGCTCGTGCCACGCTGAACTCGGAGCGTGCTGAAAAGGGCCACAAGCTACTACGCCAGCTACGGAACGAGGGCGTGACAGTCCACGGCGCGGACAATTTGTCTCACATTCTCGCCTCGGCGCGGCCGACCATCTTCCGTCAGAACATTGACGTGCGCGTAATCGAATTCAGAGAGGACCCGCGCGGCGCGGATCCGACGCTGACGGCTCCGGATTGGGAAGACGAGTCGATTCGCGTGTGGAAAATTCCGGTGCCGAGGGCGCGCTCGAGCAGCCCAACGAAGCGGCCGCGCAGCGACAGTGCGAGCAGCGGTTCGTGCAAACCAGCTTCGGAGCCGTCAGACCCCTCCGTAGCACAGTGGATTTTGGAGAAAATCATGTTTACCGGCGCTCATGATAATGCTATGCTAATCTCCAAGAGCATCGACGAGCTAAAACCCGACGACGACGCAATAGTTGTAGAGGGGAACCGCATGCGGCGCTACAATGGCCCGTTTGGCGTCGATGCGCCAAAGTCGTTTAGCGGTTCAGCCAAGGCCTGGGTGTTTCCTGATGCCAACACCGTGCACCCCAAGGGCGACCTGATTGGCATCAACACTGTTTCAAACGGTGCACTGCCGCCAACGTCGTACTCCGAGACCTCCATGAGCTACATTATGAAGTGTCACGATCGACGTGGCAAGTTCAATGCCCAGGCGGCAAAGGCTCTTGGTGTGAAGCCACAAAGCTTCAAGCTCTTGACAGCCGGTGAAACGGTAACGACAGACAGCGGCACTGTCGTTACTCCCGATATGGTACTCGGAGAACGTCAGCCCGGCAGAGGTATCGCCGTCGCTGATATCAGCAGCCGCGACTTTCTGGACGTATTCTTTGAGCGTCCCGAATGGACAAACGCCGAAATCATGTCCGAAATCAAAACCATGTACTGGATTCTCGGCGACGGCATCGCGCCGGATCCCAAGATCCAGCAATACATCAAGGCCCATCCGGATATCAAACATATCCTGTGCTCTCCCAACACATGCCCCAACATGATTAGCAATTCTAGCTCTGCCGAGACGCTCGCCAGGCTGCGCCGCGTCGATCCTGATCGGTTCCCGTTTGTCGCCTTTGACAACACTGTCGACTACGCAGTTCCCGACAATGTGCCATCGCTTGAGCTTGGCAGAACAGGTCACAGATCCCAACTCATGCCGCGCCTGCTCCACGATGACGGCCCTGTCGCATCGTTTCCGGATCTCCAGTTAGCATACAACGCGGTCGACCGGGAGGCAATCGAGCTCGCCCAAAAGGCCAAGGCGAAAGTGACCGATCCGGCGTTTCTCGCACGCATCGAGCGCCAAGAAGCCGACATTCCCAACCGGGATGCCGAAATCATCGCCCTCGGCACAGGCTCCAGCGTGCCCAACAAGCACCGCAACGTGTCCGGCACGCTGATTCGCGTCCCTGGCATCGGCAGTTACCTGCTCGACTGCGGCGAAGGCACGCTCGGCCAGATCAAGCGCCTGTTTGGCCCCGAGGGCACCGCCGCGGTCCTGCGGGACCTGCGCTGTATCGTCGTCAGCCACCTGCACGCGGACCACCACCTTGGCATGGCCAGCACCATCAAAGCTTGGTACGAGCAGGCGCTGGCCGACGACAGGAGCGATGCGCTACTCGCCGTGAGCTGCATCGACCGGTACCGCGCCGTCCTGGAGGAGATTGCGCAGGTCGAGGACATTGGCTTCCACCGGCTACGCTTCCCGAGCTGTGTCGGCCCGCACCGCGAGGTCACGACCGCCGAGCAGCTCGGCGCGCTCGGTGCCCCCGACGCCTTTGGCCTGCGCCGCATCCGCCGCGTGCCCGTCCCGCACTGCTGGCGCTCCTATGCCACGGAGCTGGAGCTCGTCTCGGGCCTGCGCATCGCCTGGTCCGGCGACTGCCGCCCATCAAGCCAGTTTGCTCGGGCGTGCCGCGGCGCGCACCTCCTGGTGCACGAATGCACCTTTGGCGACGACAAGCAGGACCACGCCAAGGCCAAGAACCACAGCACCATGAGCGAGGCGCTGGGCGTGGCCCGCGAGATGCAGGCCCGCCGCACGCTGCTCACGCACTTTTCGCAGCGCTACGGCAAGGCGGACGCGCTGCAGCCCATCGAGGGCGACGATGCGGCGCGGGGCGAGGAAAAGGAGGAGCAGTCGGTGCTGCTGGCGCACGACCTTATGCGCGTCAAGCTGGGCGACTTTCAAAAGGCGGCGTGCTATGTCCCTGCGATTGCGCAGGTCTTGGCCAAAACGGCGACTGATGCCTAAAACATGTTGATTGCATCTGTTTCATAAGACTTGAACCACTCTGATATATACCCAATAGACGGCGGAAATTCGTGCATATGTTTGTTGTTGCATTACTATGGCTTTTCGTCTAACATGTGTGCATGACCCAACCACGTCTTCTTTTTCCTGGCGAAGCCTGCTGATGCGAACATACAAGAAATTATCAGAAACCGTCACCGTGAAATTGCGCTCTCCGCCTCCTTTGACGGACGTCAACCCCCCCCCCAGCCCAGCTAGAACGTCGAACTCACCAAACGCACACTCTGGATCGGATCGCGCACAATCACCAGCGGCGGCGGTCGTGCGGCCGCTGCCGCCGCCGCCGCCGCCGTCTTCGCACGTTTCGGTACCGTAATCTCACTCAGCAGCCGTCGTTGCTGCAGCGGCAGCGGCGGCCTCATCGCCCTCGCACATGCTCCCCAGCGCGGCGTAGTCGCCGCCGCCGCCGCCGCATTCCGACTATGCTTCTGTACGGGGCTGTACACGGACGGCGACGGCGGCGACACCGCGCCCGAGCGAGGCGCTTCCGCCGCCGCCCTGCGTTGCGTGAGAATGGACGACGGCGCGCAGAGGCTCGTTGCCGCCGTCGTCGTGGCTGTCGTCGTCGTGCTCCTGGCGGCAGTGTACGCGTCGTAGATGGCGGAGAGGGTGGCCGAGGACGACGACAAAGAACACGTCGACTGGCGGCGAATGGACCGGTCGTAGTAGCCGGCGTGCCATGGCTCGGCGGCGGGGGGTCCGTAGTCGGGGGTCGCCCATGGCGGTTCGACGGGAGGAGAAGGAGGTGGTGGTGGTGGTGGTGGTGGTGGTGGCGGTGTTGGACGACGGCAAGGAGAAGCGTACTCTGGCCGCGCCGGTGCTGGCGGTGCTCGACGGTAGTCAGCGTTGGCTCTCTTCGCGTTGTGCTTCGCGGTGCCGCCGCCGCGCACCGTCCACGGCTCTGGAACGGCGCGGAGGCTCGCGGGCAGGTACTGCGAGTATCCCTCCTCTTTCGACATCCTCTTGCTCCTCCGCCATCGAGTGGCCGCGCCGCGCCCATACTCCTCCTCCTCCTCCTCCTCCTCCTCTTCGGTATCATCCTCATCATTATCACTCCGTATCAGCTCATCCACCTCTACCTGCATCACCGGCATCGGCCACCCCCTTTGCGTATACTTTCTCGTCTGTCCGCCACCGCCGCGACCACCGCTCACTTTCCTGCCGCTCCCGCCGCCGCCGCCGCTCATCTGTAGCCGCACGAGCAGATTCACCATCATGTCGCTCTCGGTTCGTATGAACCGCCGCCGCCGCCGCGTGTAGCACACGTCAATCCACGCCTCAACCATTCGCAGCAGCGGCGGCGGCTCGTCGTCGTCGTCGTCGTCGTCCTGCAGGCCCCTCGTGAGCTCCCGCCGCGCCAGCAAGCTCGTCCGCAGATCCATCAGGAACTGGACCGACCCGCCCACGACCGCGAGCTTGCACGCTGCGCAGCAGCCGCGGTATCTCGCGCACGGGGGCACCTCCAGCTCCCCGATGCTCCTCCCCATCTCGTCTTCCCACCGCCTCCTCCCCATCCACAGCACCGCAATCTTGACGATGCTCTTCCGCCAGACTTCGGCCGCCGCTGCTTCGTCTTCCACTCCTGCTCCTCCTCTCCTCTTCCGCTCATCCCACCTCGCCCCCTTCCCACTCTCCGTCCACACCATCACCTCCTCCGCGACCAGCGCCATCAGCGCCGTCAGCACGCGCGGGTCCAGCCTCCTGTGACTCGGACACAACGCCGCCCTGCCCTCCGCTTCTAGCGTCTCCTGCGGCCGCCGCGCCAATGCGCCGCCGCGAAAGAAGACGTCGCCGAGGAGCGAGAGCGTACGCGGGCGTCGCAGCGACATCTCGTGGAGGTTGGCAATCTGCCGCTTCTGCCGGCGCAGCCAGCGCTGGCACGCGGCTTCCGTCTTGGGCGGCGGCAAGGTCGTCGTGGCGCGCGACAAGTAGAGGATGCGCGCGAGGGCCTCAACAGCGGGCTGCTTGAGGGCCACAAAGGGCGCGGCGGTGTCGGGCGTCGTAGTCGTAGTAATGGTATTGTGTGGCATCGAGCTTCTCGAACGGGGTTTACCCCCGAAAAGGATGGTGTATATTAGTGCCTGTAAATGAAGCATAACGAATGTTGATGATCTATTTGAGTTGAGAGACAGCAAATACTTATACAGATAAGAGATGTCATTTTGTTTGATGATATGTGACAACAAGTTCCATGTTGGTTGTCATAAACGGACACTGTCTTTCTTGAACGGTTTCGTATTCATTGTTGGCGGTTGTACGGAGTAGGCTCACAACACGCGCGAAACGGCAAATTTCAGAAAACTCCAGATGTAGCGGTACAGCGGTAAACCCTTTTTGCGCTCACACGCAATGTTGGTCTTTGTTATTTATTCATAATTGAATAGTATATGCCGTGCGGAAAACTCCTCATATAGAAACATTTCTGCCGGCCACCTCCTGTCAAACTCCATCGCGCCAACACGAACCTTTTTAACATCAAAGGACCGTCCATATGCATGTGTTAGTAAGACCATGTCGCGCCTTGTCCAAAAAACACAGGGAATATTTCAGTGCGTTGCCGTCGAGGCACAATATTCAACAACAAAAAAACGATAGTAGACGTCGTGTCATCGTGAGTACCCAATCAGACTCCTGATCAGTGTAAAAAAGAAATGGTGACCACCAGTGGTACATGACTGAATAAAACAAATGAGAGAAATGTGTGCAGCAAATGCAGAGAGTAGGGTGCATAGAACGCCCGAGTAACTGTAGCAGCTGCGGCTATCAATCGCCAGCAGCAACGTCCGCTACCGAATGCAGTCGGCGTCGAATTGCCGGTAAAAGAAAGAAACTCCTCCATAATCATTTAAAGATTGGCAATAGCAAATATGCAAGTATCCAAGAGTATCCAAGCCACTAAGCGATTTGGCCGTCTTGGCCCAAGCGCCTCTTTTCCATTCGAATTTTGGCGGCCTCTGTTCCGTCGTCGGGAGGTGCCAATTCTTTGAACCACGGGTGGTTCAGTGCTTCGCGGGCTGTTATGCGCTGTGAAGGATCATAGACGAACATCTTTCGCAGCAGATCATGAAAGTTTTTGAAGAATGTCGTATTCTTCGGGATTGTGTTCTGATATGGTCAGTGGTAGTTTCAATGCGCGCTTTGCCAGGTTGGCAGACATACATCAAGATTTTTCATGGCTCTCACGAAACGCTTTGAGCTTCGCGAGGTATCTGGAGTTGGAAAGTCCAGTTTAAGTCGTTTAAAGTATCTGCTAGTGTTAGTTGATGTTGAAAAGAATCGTCCAGAAGTACATACTTGGAAGCAGGATTGCTGCCTGTCCGAGAGGATATTTTGTTGACGGCTTGGACCAGATGAGCATCTATCCGTTGGCCAATAACCGCTTCCATCATGGCAAGATGTTCCAAGTTGTCGTGTGTTTGAAATAGGGCATCACCTGTGAAGAATTCGACGAGAATGCACCCTATACTCCATATATCGCAAGGAAAAGACCAGCCGAGACCAAGAATAATTTCGGGGGCACGATAGTGACGAGTAGATACAACAGACGAATGATATTCGTCCTCGAACGTGGCCGAACCAAAGTCGATTAGTCGAATTTCAGTGTCAAGCAGCACCCGCCTTTGTGTGGCCTGCCGATTGATCGTTGTTGAGGCGGAGGGAATTTTTCTGTGATATGTAAAAGTTTGGTATGAATTGTCGTAAAGTAAAATGTTCTCAGGTTTGAGATCTGTATGTATTAAATTGAGGTCATGAAGAACTGGCAACTGTTAGTGACGAGCGCCAACTGGGGAATTCCGGAACGTACAAGCAACGCTGGTAAGAAGTTGGCGAGCAAATTTTTGAATCTGGCTGTTAGGGAAAGGGACAAAGTGATTGCCTTTGAGGAAATCAAAGACACTTTGACCGAGAAGGTCCATGACGATGCATATATGACCGCGATAGTCGAAGCAGTCTCGTAAATGTATACAGCGATTCCTATTGGTGGGGTCGTTTGCTTTCAGTGTGGCAAAGACACGTAGCTCAATGCGTGAAGCGTCGCGATATTTCTGGACTGAGCGGATAATTTTGACAGCGACAGCCTCATTTCGCCGGCGGTCGCGGGCCTGAACGACCTTGCCGAAAGTACCTTGGCCGAGGAGACATTTAATCTTATCTAATAATCGTTCAGTATTGGCTTGAATCGATGGAAATGTCGGGCGGGGGGGGCATCTTACACTTGTCGGTAAGGTCGGCGTCTTGTACGACGAGGTAATGACCGTCGTCGTCGTCAACCTTGACACTCTTGAGTGACTGGGGCTGGCAGACGGTTAGCTTTATATCCAACAGCCACAGTATGAGAGATGGTGTATACATACGTCGTGAACAACCCGAACATATACGTCACCAGCCTTTTTAGGCGGGTATGGTGGTGGGACATAGGCCTCAAAGGGATGGCCAAGTCCTTCGATATCGCGGCGTTTGGCCTCGATGGCGACCTGTTGACGGGTGCGCTTTCTCTTGAGTGGAGCAGTGACGGAATCGGGGTAGCCATTCGAAGACAACGAAGTGGCAGCAGTGGTATGGGCGGTGGATTGATGGCCATCGCTAGACAAGGTCGAGGCACCTGGTGTAATGTTGTGATGGGGAGAGGTTGCGTGGGAGCCGTTGACTGGCTGTATGTGGTAGTGGACGGGTGGATTTGGATTGTCTCGACGGCGACGCTTGGTCGGTTGCGGTTGTTGCAGTTGCTGGTGGCGAAGCATAGCACCATCGGGAGTGATGATGTGACTGCTGGTAGCATGACCGTGGGTGAGTTTACGGCCTTGATTCGCCTCTGGCTCTGGGGTGTCGTCGATGACTATGACTTCCTTGGGCAGGCCGTTGCGGTAGAAGTTGTTCCAGTCGGGCTCTTTCGAGCGGCGACGCTTGCGAGACTCGGCCGTGGCCGTCATTGTCACGCTGCTGGACATGTTGGAAGCGAAACTATCGTCGGGGCGGGTGGCCGAGGTGTAGCCGGGCGGATCGAGGTAAGCATGGGGAGGGGGAGGCGGCGGGTGGTCTAGGAGACCATGAGTCGAGGCGGAAGGGTCGTCGACGTGATGGCGACGCAGATGCAGCGGACTCGGGCGGGCGTAGGCGGGGAGCAGATGAGCGGTGCCGGCGACGGCGGGAGAGGGAGGGAGAAGAGCGCCCGAGGTGGCGACGGGAGCAGCAGAACGGTAGGCTGGCGAAGCCGGGTACTGTTGTTGATGAGCGGCGTAGGGTGAGCGGTAATGGCGCGAATGGTGGTAGTGAGGGAGCGTGGCCGCCACGGCAGTCGCAGGCGTCGACATGCCGCTAGTGGTGCCGTGCAGTCAAGTCGTGTAGGCTGTTGAATTGTGCTTTTCGAGAAGAGCAGAGAGTCGTGAAGAGGGACCAAATGTCGTTGAAAGGACAAAGTTTTGGAGATGAAGCCGGAAGAGTCCGAGTCAAAATGCCGGGCTAAACTGGGGGGGGGGGGATTATTTTGGGAAACTGGAACAGGGCAAGCACGGGCCTGGGGATGGTGTGGGAGACTGATGAGAGTGCTGCTGGTAACTACCTAGGGAGGAGGCATTTAGAGGTGCCAAGTAGCAGGAGTAAAGAGGAGGCAGAGCCATTGGTGGTAAATTAAGGCGAGTATTTACAATTTTGATTGTCACCTTGAGATGGGCTTGGTGGTGGTGGCCGCACAATGGCAGTCTAGCGGTGATGTGATGGGACTGGATTGGATGTTTGTCCAGGTGCACTGTGGTGTGCTGTGCTGGTGGCTGCAGGGCCAGCACAAATGCGAGAACTTACTTGCATAGGTACCTACGTTGGTAACTATTTGGGTGTTGAATTTATTATCATAATGAACGAGGTATTTGCTGGCTTTTCTACTGGCTCGAATGGGTGTCATTGGATCATTGGATTGGTAGATGTGCCATCCTTATTAGCGGGCTAGAGTGGGCAGCGGACCAGAATTCAAGGCCATTTGCTCACCAAAGGTTAGCCAGCTGATGGTGGCAGTTGTAGTGGCAACGGTGGCTAACGCAAAACGTCACCTGTCAAAGCATCATCAACTATACGAATCCGCTTGCAGCAAGTTTTCAGATACTAAATTAATCAAGTCCAAGGCAAGAGGAAAATAACAGCGGCAAAATGAGCATCGATTTTACCCCAGGGATGTTCAAGCAGGCGGCTACGAGACATCAACAAACCACTTGACAGAATGAGGGGGAGGGGTGGCATGGCTGCATGTTTTAGGGCCAGTCTGTGTGGAATGTGTCGAGGGGCGTTGGTTGGGAGGGTGGCCTGCCGAAAGAGGAGGGCTAGATGAACAGACGAGACCCGGCCTACTGACCAGCGCTTCAAGCCTATGCCCAGAAGAAAACAGAAAAGGCAAAGAAGAAGCAACTCGAAGAGGAATGGGCCAAAATAGGGGCATCTTGAATCTCGTGTGCACGTTGACGGTGCAGCGACCGCAGGAGGGACTTGTAAGCGCACTGGCGAGTGCATGCACGCACGCCAAAGTGCAGTACCAAGCGAAGGGTCCATGTGGGGGACAGTAAAAACCCGGCCAGTGTGAAGAAGGCAGCTCACTGCTAAATAAAATACCATTCTGATATATCTAAAAAGAAAAAAAAAAAAAATTGCTATAGACTTGAAATTGATTCAATATCGATCTTAGATCTTTCGAGATTCTTCATCAGCTTCTTCTGGTGCGTAGCTTTGATAAAGAACACCGCATCAAGAATGAGCGAGTGCTGGTGCTTTTCTTCCTTTGCCTCTACTTGACACATGATGTGGCGTATGCCAGCACGTCAAATCGATGCGGACACGGGCGCACAACTTTTTAGATAGAATTGAACGACAAAATACTTTCCCAGCTTCGGCTTTCTTCAACAAAAAAAAAAAAAAATGGTGCGCCATCATGTGAATATCCACCTGATGAACAAACGCGGTGAAGAAACAATGGAACCGTTGTCGTCACGTACCAAGTAGTTACCTGCTTGCGGGCAGCATCTCGTCAATACATGTCATGGCCAGCCAGCCGCCTCAAACAGTTTTCCTTTGATCTGCAGCCAGGCGACGGATGATGGCGTGCCTTGCCACCCACACATCGACTCCCACGTTGCGAAACTGAGTGGTGCATGGCATTTGATCAAGCGAACAGAAACGTGCACTGACAAACTCAACTCCATTTATTAACCGTTCACCAAACTGGGCTGCTAAAACTGACTAGTTACCTTACCTACCTACCTACCTAGCTATTTAGCCCACCAACCCGCCTGCGGCATGGTGCTGTACAGCGGGATCAGTGGGGCCTGCAGGCGTCATGTAGGCGCGGCCCGTAGGTGGCCCAGCATCGACGCATGAATCAATGTCAATGTGAACAATTGGCCTTGTTGTCTTTCTTTTAGCCGGGTGAGGCTACAGATCTTTGACTCTTTTCAAGTACTTACGAAACATGGAAAAAGAAAAGATAAAAAAGGGGATGGCCTCGTCTCGTCTATCCTTCTTCATCTTGCAACGTCGCCGACTTGCAAACGCTCCTCCTTGTCCTTCCGAATCGCATGCTGCACGCAAACGACTCGGCTCCTCCGTTCATCACAATTCACCTTTTTTTCCCCTCCCCCTTCCTCTTCCATCCCGTTCCAAAAACACGCATTATACAGGGGACAAGCAGCTGACCATTTTCCTCCAATCCAGCAACGACCCGAATCTTTGCTCCTGCACCACCACCGCCACCCCATCTTGGGTCACTGCCCGTTGGGCTTTCATCTCGTAACCACTTTTACCACTGCCAGGCTGTCACCACGACTCAGCGCACAACAAAAGTCGAGCTGAGGCTTGGCTAATGAATAAATCCAAAAGAAAAAAAAAAAAAAGGGCTTGCCAGTTCCATCCCGCTATTGTGAGCCCTGCGAGGCCGAACAAGGCGGCAAGACCTTGTCTTGTCCCCTCCGTTGCCGGCAGTCGCCAGACCAGACCCAGCGCCCTGGAACCTCTGGATGCACCCACTCACAGTCGACAGAACACCTGGCGCTCAACGGCTGTCAACAAGTCTCCGCGACCAACCTTTTTTTTTCCGCCTCGTGTCTCAATATTTTCTGTACGAATCAAAGCACACCATGAATCGTCATCATCTCTTTGCGCCCTCTGCTACGGGTTCATTTGCGTTCGCTCTTCTTTACGTTCTGCCTTTTTAGCCCTCAAAAGTCTACGTCTCACAATCAGTTGAACATCTCACAATCGGTTTAACAGTCTCTGCACTCACATAGGTTCACGCAATCCCGCGACTGCCCGCTGAATCTCATCATTCGTCTACCATGATTCTTATAAGGCTCCCACCCACCCAATGGGATAGCATCAACTCCTCCCGGTTCACGCATCACGCACTGGCAGTCTCTGTTTCACCTCGCTTCCCCGCCTCGCTCTTCGCTATCCATTTCCTTGCCCCATCCCTTTCCTTTCTCGCTCATCACTTGCTGTGCCACTCACTGTATGCAGCCACATTCACCTAAGAGTCAACTTGGTCTCGCCAAGAGGGGAAAATGATTGTCAAAGGAAATCAACAGCATCACACTACCTTGATTAGTGTGTTGCCAGAGTCAACCAGTCCTCATAACTCCAAGTCATGCATGTACCAAGATGAACTGCAGCCTAAAAGTCGAAATGCATAATAATTAGAAGCTGGCTGCAAGGGACCTACATCTGTGTGCTCGCTCCCCGCATCTCGACGTGTCTTTGCCATCCCATTATCACCACAACGCACGTCTAGGCCACAATCCATCTAGTAGTGATGCTGCACTCATTGTTGCTGTGCAACTGTGCAAGCAGTGATACTCGAGTAGATGCGTTTCGCAGCCACCTGGACCCTGAAGCGCCATATTCATCCAAACGCATCATGAGCCTACCCCGCAACACATTTCATACACCTTCACTACTCTACGATGCACCCGTCGTCAGTCACTACTGTAGCTGGAGTCATCATGCGCATCAGTTCGAACCTTCTCAATAATCACGATACGCGGGGATTACCCCCTCGGTGGCACGGTACAAAACCGTCCCGACCAAATTCATAGAGCTTGGTGTGGAGGATTTGGGGAGAGTAAAGATTAAAGAGCTGCATTTTCGACCAAGATGCCTTGGCTCTTTCCATCACATCACATGAGAAAACCAGCAAAACCCAGAGCCATCATCACACGGGTGTAGATCCTTCCACCAAAACAATGGTCATCCAAGCGAAGGACCAGCCAACATTCCCCCCTCGTCGCTGCAAGTGAGCCCGGGGAAAAAAGAAAGAATTAGCGATGGGGCTTTGGCCGAGATAACCTCCCATATTATCTGCATGCTGCAGCAGATATGTACCGGCATTGCACAATCTCTCAAGACGACCCTGGGGATTCAGCACGCCCACTCGACGCACGGCGACCGCTCAAGCTTGGCTGCGCTCTCTTCTCCCCGCCGCTAACGAGACGGGGATGCATGACAAGTTATTCACTGAGCCTTCTAGCATACATATATACCTGCTCATTCTCCCCGTGTACACTCTGTCTCATGCCTGCCGACCTTTGAGTTGGATGCTCGGCTCGATGGCACCCAAATCGATAGATGAAATACATTACTCATGGCACGCGCTACAGTTGTTTCCAACACTCTACATTATTTATTTCCGCTCGATTGTCGTCTACAGACCAGCATACCCGTTCTCGACCCAAACTCTAGTCAGAATTATACGAGTTACATGCTGCTTCGGCGACACCCTCTCAGCATCGCCGCCATCGCTGATAATGCAGAGGCCACTGTTAGCCTCTGTACGTGGTCTGCAGAAAGCGACCTTGAACTCGTGTGCCTTTTGCCCTTCTCTTCTCTACTCTCTCTCTCTCTCTCTCTCTCTCTCAGCCCACGCAATGCCGGCAAATACTCACCCTTCTGACTGCAATAACCCGGCACTCCTCTCTGTTTCACATGGCCAGCGTGTTCTGGTCCGGGACCCGGTTCGCCCGGCCACAAGCAGCACACCGCGGTATTTCCCCGCTGCCTCGCTCCTTTTGCCCGCCCTACCTCCTTCATTCAATCATCGCTTGCTGTGTCACTGACTGCAACCACGGGCTGCCCAACCGTTCCTCGCCGAAAAGGGGGAAACACTCCCCCCCCCAGTAAGTGAATGGACAACTGGCTGGCCCAGTTATTGCCAAAGCCCAACTATGACCCAAATCAGATGCACACGGGGAAAACGAGATGGCTTTTGCTGCCGAGCTGCCATTGCCGATGTAACTCCCCGGCTCGCGCCCCTCTCGTTTGCATCGAAGCCGCGTCTCGGCCAGGCCTGATGCCCAAACCCTTAGCAATAGGGAACCATGAGGGTTCATTTCACCATTACGCTTTCAAAATCGTATCTGGGTAACTACTATCTAGGTTAAACACAGTTGCATACTAGATGGGCTGGCGGAGCTCGTCTCTGAAACACCCCCGAGTCGTAGCATCTCTGTCCGGATGTAGTATTAAACTCTTAGATATCTCTCAACTACTCTACGTCGCTATTCTAATGCGAAAATGGAATCTACGTAAACCAAGCCAACGTCTTCTATTGTCTAAGCCGCTCTTCACGTCATGGCCAGCCCCTGACTTTTAGGCCGGGCCACCTTCTCCTGGCCCTCACTCGTCTACAAACCACGATTGAACCAGACCTTGCCCCCGTCGCCTCCCTTGCCGTGAAACTCGGGCTCCAGGTCATCCGCGCTAATCTCCTGCTGCTGGGGGAACACGGCCAGCGCCAGCGGCAGAGCCGCAAACGACACCACCGTGATGAGGCCCAGGTTGAGGCCGATCGGCACCAGCATCGCCACCTTGGGTCGCGACTGCACCCACTGCTTGGCCATGAGCCGCTTGTACCACGCCTGCTTCTCCTGGATATGATAGAGTACCATGGCAGGGATGATCATGATGGGGCTGTTGTTGAAGACGCGGCTCGCTGCCGTCTCGTACACGGCCAGCTTGGCCGCCTTTTGGCTGCGGCCTAACGACGGCACGTCGCGCTCCGACTTGCCCTCAGCCTGCAACTGCTTCTTCTGCGCCTCCGAGATGACGGGGCGCACGTCGATGCCCGTGGCGATCTCGCCGCGCCGCATGATGTAGGCGTTGAGTGCGCCGGCCGACGCCACGGCCGCAAATGGAATTAGACGCTTGAGAATGTTCCTCGTCGACGGCGCCACGCGCAGCCGCGGCACCAGCGCGTTTAGGCCCAGCGCCACCGAGCACGACGCCGTCACGGCGATGCCGTATGACTTGGCCAGTGTCGCCGTCGTCATGGGCGACGACTTGTTGGCGTTGGAGCTGTTGACGGCCACGTTGAGCGACTGGTTGGCAATCTGCCAGCCGACGGTGCCCACCGTGCCCAGGCCAGGCTGCAGCATACCAACAGTCACGACGAGGTTGGACAGGACAAACGACGACATTCGGAAAGGCAGAAACACCGGCTCTCCCGTATCTAGATATTTTCTTTTAGCTGTATGATCGATTTATAAGCCGTCGTTTGCTCGTTTTGTACGCACCAGGGTGCAAGGTCGAGTCGACAATTTTCTTGGCATTCCATAGATCAGGGGTCATTTCCTTGATCTCGCCCGTCTTGTACTTTGTGACAAGTTGCTTTGCATTTTCGAGGCCCGAATGCCCGGCAAAGAGCGTGCTGCAGAGGAAAAGAGAGGTTAGCAAGCTGCCAGTCGTGGCTTTTGGGGGAGCTTAGAGCGTCTGCTTCTGGCGGCCGTTCGCGCAGTGCGTGGCAACCGCAACAGCTGCTCTCACGGCGGCGACGAACCTCGGGTCCGTCAATGTGATGGCATGCTGGACTCGTCCAAAGTATGTCGATAGGTCAAACTGCGAGCGCGGCAGCTCACGGTCGCCGGGGAGTGAGGCAGACATTGTCAAAGCCCGCGAGTCAGCTGTTGTTTTCGTTGGCAACGATAAATTGACCGAGCTGTCTGCGGCTGAGAATTGGCCGACCTTTGCACTCGTCTTGACAGGTGGCGGCGACCGGGCTCTGGACGGTGAATCGTTCCAACGGGCAAATTACGCGCTGGGGGTCAAGGTCAATTTTGTGTTGCCTATGCTAGCCGCCCGCTGGCTGCCGATGTCGGCCGATCAGGGTAGTACAGGGCAAACTGTGCCATAACAAATTAGGCCTAACAATAGACTACTATATAGGCTTATGAAAGAAGGTATTCATATAAAAGAATATGAACAGTAAAATTAACATGGTAACAAACATAGTCCTAAGTAGAATAGTTTTTTTTAGTTATATTATCAATGGCACGTAGCGCTCCTGTGACAACAACTTATAGCTATGAGGGTCCGGACTCCGCCAATGCCTTTCGATTATTCCGAATCTCGAACTGGTCCATACTTCTTTTATGGCACGCTGACGGACCCCAAAATGCTTGCGGAGATTTTGCAGCTAGACCACGAGCCCTTATTACGCCTAGCACAAATAGTCAGATATACGTGTAAACCTTAAGGCTAGTATCCTGCTATTATTGATGGAGAAATAGACGTTACTATTAACAGTGCTACGTACTATATCAAAAGTGTCAAGGAGTCTAGCTACTTATAAAACTTCTAACTATTAAGTAGAACCTTGTAAGATAATCTATATAGGTAGGAAATAGCCTAAAATGTAGTATAGTCAGGTTTTTATGTTCGCAGGAAATCTGAGTGACCTAGAAGCTGGCGAGTTTGACTTATTAGTATGGCTAAAACGAGTTAGAAGATGACTGAGGAACCCGTGAAACACCCCTTAGTTATATCCTATCTTGACACTATATCATCTTGGCCCGATCACTGGAGAAAGTCGATCATGGCGGATCTCCAGCTATCACTTGTCATCAGATGCTTTGTACATATCTACAAGGGTCTCTCCATTCTCAAGCATGGCCACAGACGCTGCCGTTGCCTTACTTCCAACTGGGTGGCTGTCCCGGAAATACTTGACTAAGGACTGGGTGCTGGCTTGGTTGCAATATTATGCTCATATGCAATGGAGAATTCGTTGCTAGTAAAGGTTTGCCAATCGGAAGGGTTGGCAGCGTCGCCAAAGTGAACCAAGACATGCACGGCCAACTGATATCGCCCGGGAGGAGCGTACCTGATTTCACCGGCAGTGGCGTCTTGACCAGGTTTGAAACTGCCATCCCAACTAACATCGACATCCTTAAACTCCGTGTGGCGCTCAACGTAGCTCACAGGGGAGCCACGGGGTTGACCAATGGACTTGACACCGCCATATTCGGTCAAGTTTCCACTGGGCACGCAATTCTCGCTCAGAGCACTACCGGTGCCTGTTCCGCTGTTGGAGGCTGGAGATGGCGAGCAAATGTCGAGCGGGACGATATCAAATCGCAGCATGGGAGAACCGAACGGGAGATAGGTTCCGACGAGTATGCTCGAAACCTTCTTTCCAGCATCCTGCTGCGCAATAGAACCCGACAGCCCTGGACGCTGACCTTGTTCAGGATTTTTCAAGAGAAATTTCGTGGTACCAGCTCTCACTGGATCGTCGTCAGGCTTGGGCCCAGCAATTTTGAGTTCTGGAAAAGCATTGTAGAGGGTGTTGAGGGGGCGGAGAGAGCCAGCTACCCCAAGGAACGGTACAGTCAGGTTGGAACCATCCGTACCATTGACAACAATCCAACCAGACCAGACCGGTATTCTTGCCGGGTCTAGGCCAGATGGATCAGCAGCAGTTACCTGAACAGTCGCCGATAGGCCAGGGCCAAGGGTAAGAGAGTCTTGACTAATCTTGATATCGGCCGGGGCATTATTAACAGGCTCAGCGACCATAGGATCAGGGTTGATCAGGGTGTTCTCCGCGACGGTGTTTATTGTGGGCGCATGTAGGCTAGAGAGTTGGTAGGTAACTTCAGACTTGGCCATGTTGGTAATCTTGAGGCTCAGCGAGGGGACTCGATGCTCGGTATCGTTGAAAGCCAGACTTGGGGGCTCTACAAGCGTGGTGGTGTGAGCGGCATCCCAAGCGTCGATAAGACCGCCTCCTTGCTGGATGACGGATATGAGTCCATTAGCTCTAAATGCCTTTTGCGGTTTGGCCGTCGACATGAGGCGGCTGCGAATCATGTCGGCGTTGATTTTTAGTGATCCCTTGCTACCGCTACTTGTGCCAAGCGCATCGGCGACCAAGGCGCCAATTCCGGCAGCAAATGGCGCCGCAAAAGACGTGCCACTAAGAGTAGTGTACTTATTGCCCATCTCGATGGCCGGGACTAGTAAGCCAGGTGCTCCAAGACTGGGCTTGATGTCGAGGTCCCATGTCGGTCCAAGGGATGCATAATCGTCTCCGATGAACTGCTCGGAGAAGGTGCTGACTGATAGGACGCCGCGGCCGGTCCCGGGGCTGACAATGTTGAAAGGGCCTTTCTTTACCGAATTGCCCGCAGAGTTGAAACAGACGACGCCGCTGGCTGCAATTCGGGCCATGGCGATGGACAGTGGATTTTGCGCCCAGTTGTCCGTCACGCCAGTAGACGAGACAATGATATGTGCACCATCTTTCTCCGCCCGTAGCCATCCATCCATGGCACTGCGATATGTCCCTGTACGATTGCAGTCGAGGACGCGATATGCCATTAGCGTGGCGTTGGGTGCGGCGCCAACGTAGTTTGCGGCCTCCGAATATCCGCCCACCATGCCTGCAACGGCGGTGCCGTGCCCTTGGCAGTCTTTTGGGTCACCTTTCTTGCCGTCGTCCGCAAAGTTGTCTCCAAAGGCAACCTTGCAACCCGGTCCAAAGCAACCTCCTAGTGCTTCGTGTGTGTAGTCGACCTGTGTTCATCTTGCATGAGTATTGGGAACAATTGGCTCTTGTCTTGGGAAACTTACACCAGTGTCAACTATAGCAACCTTGATTCCCTCTCCTTTGAACCCAGCCGCGTGCATCTTGTCGACCTGCGTCATGACAAGGTGCCATAGGGTGTCCTTGGTAGCTCTTGACTCGTGCTCCCCCGGGCTATCGCGCTGCTGATCCTGTTCAGCCTGTCCATCGGACTCTTCTCCAATTTCTCGGCCTATCTCTTCTTCAGGCCAGACATTGAAACCAGCCGCTAGGGCCTCGATGTCGACGTCATTGGGAAAGCTGCCAACCGAGAGGCCGTAGAAGAAAGGAGAGTCAAACTTGTTGAGCACCTCTCCACCCACTTCCTGAATAGTCTTGGCAAGAGCTTCTACCTCTTGGATGCTTTTACCTTCAATAATGAAAGCATTGGCAATGGTCTTGCCCCCGTTCCACGTCGGGGGCTGGTCTGTTGCAGCCAAGGTCGAGGAGACAGCGGCCAGCCACACGAGGGTGGATAGCAAAGGACGAACCATAGTTGTTCAACAAACGTAGCGTTAGCTCTCTCACGGTCAAAGGCTGGAAATGTGCGTCTGTTCCAAGTTGGATGGAGAGTGCTTGAACAGATAGCGAAGGAAGTGAAGGTCTTCATAGCAGTCTCTGAGGTTTGGTCCTCTATTATAGAGTAAGGATGGACTAGCATGATCATATCTGGCTCTGTTCTGCTATACCCAAGTTATCTAATTAAAACCGCGAGCTTGTCCAGCTGACATTCAAGACTTGGCCTTAATGGGGTGACACTATGATATCAACTCCTCTTGCAAGAAATGAGGCCAATTTGCAACTCTGAAAGTAACGCACCCACATATAAGAGCAATTATCTGGTTTCAAAGTAAAGGTACATTAATTCAGTAGAAGAGGCCGCTTAGTGTGGATTTATGTCTCTTTTGAGTACGAAAGCAGAATACTGACTGATTACTGAGTAGACGTGATCCCTGCTACTCGTCCAGGTTGAGCACTCCGTCGACAATTACCGCTGCCGTAGCCGACAATATAAATTCGGGCCGATGACTCGGGGACTTACGCGGCAACGCCCATGGGCCCAGCCGCAATAGCCAAGAATAGCCAAGATTTCTGGAGATAATCCCAAGATGCCGGAACTCTCTTACTTGCGCGGTACCAGGATGGTCGTGCCTGACTCTGTTCTGCTATACCCAAGTCATCTTACGCAACTACGATCTTGTCCAGCTGGGATTCGAGACTTGGTTTTGCTGTTTGGAAAATTCGGTGTCGTGGAGTTCGCGGTACACTTCATGCCAGAAAACTCTTCTAAAGAAGCTAAATTCAATCGCAAGCAATCTGTCAGAACATGGAGTGGGCTGAGCACGGCCGGTGGCTACATCCCTGATTTATCAAACCGCGGGCTGGGCAAGGACCTGATATTACCGCGTTTCTGACTCATCATCAGTCAGCGGTCTCAAGGATGAAGGACCACGTTGACCAGCTAACTATGGACCACCTGGTGGACAACTAGCAATACCAAAGTGGGTGCCGCAATATTGGTCAGTAGTAAGTAGTTATGCTAACCAAAAAAGCTACTCAACATATCTAGAGAGTATAAATTCTAGTAATTTGTGGGTTTTTAACATGGTCAAAGATACAGGCGACGTTAGCAATGACGTTGCGCACATGCCTAACGGCGCATGCATACAAGGGCGATAGTATAGCATCATTCTGTATTTCTCAAGTAAATTGGCTCTTGAACTTTATCACAGAGCTGCTTGAACAAATCTCAAGTCTTTCTGAAGGGAGTTTTGTCTTCTGCTCCCATGCGAGTCGGCAACTCTGCAACTCTTCATCTACCTCTGCCAGTGACGTCTGCTTCTGTTGGGGATTTCCTCTTACTTTCATCCAGCATATTCTGGTGCTCGAGAAACATCTCCACAACACGACCCTGAACTGTCTGGCACGCCCAGGAGAATGGAGTGTGGTGCTGGTGATTAAAAGCATGAATACCAGCCTCTGGATTGCCTAGCATCATGTTCAAAATGTCATAGTACGGCTTCTCCCCGTCACCGCTTTGCTGCATTGACCGATGAACGACAGCAAGCATAAGTGGGGTGTTTCCTTGGCAACCCTCCATATCGATCTTGACTTTGTCCTCTGCAACTAGCAGCTCTACCACAGCGGAACAACAGTCTTCGACTGCGTGGTGTAGTGGTGTCATCCCACTTTCATCAGCATCGTTACGGTCACTTTTGGGATTTTCGAGTAGCAGCTTTACCACAGCGGAATGGCCGTGCTTGGCTGCGTGTTGTAGTGGTGTCATCCCACTTTCATCAGCATCATTACCGTCAATTTCGGGGTTGTTGAGTAGCTTTTTCACTTCGTCTGTATCCCCGTCCTTGGCGGCGCGATGGAAGGCCGTTTCGCACGTGTAGTTGGCGTGGGCTTCTTTGTTTTCTTTAGCTATTTCAGCTTCCCTCTTTTTTTTGTCCGTTTTTGTGTCCGTGATCCGTTTAAAGAGTGTCGCAAGAACGATGTTCCCGGCTGAATTAGCCACACTGAACAGACTTTCGGCCATGCATTTGTTGCCATTATAATTGCCTATTTCATATAGGTATTCCACTACAGGGGAGATATCCTCAAGCTGCCAGTCTTGCGGCTTATGGGTGCAGATCCAGATGAGTATGGGAGCCGCTATACCACTCAACAGCCTTCTATCAGGCTCGGATGCTTTCCTGATGTCCCGGTGGGAGGCGATCACCTTGAAGAGCTTAGTGCCAATTCCGTCTGACATCTTGTTATCTGGGGGATGTAGTCATGAAAGTGAAAGGAAATTTGTTAATGACACCCGAGATCAAATTGAGCGGAGACAGCGTCCGTTTTATACTGAAGAAGAAGTCGATTGTACAACATGAAGTTATAGGCAACCGCCAAGTACTACCTGTTGTGATGGGATGGGCTCAGCTGTAGCTGCAGTCATCGACCGAGGTTCCAGTATGCTACGAAAAGATCTTGTGATAGCGGCAATGCCGTGATTACTATCTGTTGATACGTACGAAGCCGGCGCGCTGCAGCCACGGCTGGGCAAAGCCTGGACCATAACGTTTCTGAGCAGGGTGGATACTCTCTGGGTCGCACACCGCAATATATTCTATTTTGAGCTTGTCTCAGACACCTAGGCAGCAGCAATAGTAGCTCAAATAGACCCGCGAAGAGTCCAGCGTCGATTAAATTGGTGATTTGGATCAACAGACTACGTTGCAGTCAACAACGACCAACAGACTTGCAGGAAGCAACCAACAGCTAACAGCTACCTAAGGAAGTCGCGAAAACAGGGGCTGATCTAGTCAGACGTAAACGATATAAATGAGAAAATTCGAGACAGTGCTTGAAAAGGGTAAAAAAAAAATAAAAAAAAATAGAAAACCAACAAAATGATAATTAACTTACACGGTGTCTGTTTGTGTCACTCACATGCCACCTGAATTCAGCTGGCGCTGTTGAGGGGACACCCAAGGCCCCACTCTGTTGCTAGAACTTGTATTCGCTTCAACCAAAGATGTGGATCCACATTTTTGCTGTGACAGCAGGCTCGCGTCTCACCTGAAAGCGTGGCTGCATATTCTCTTGCTATTTACAGAATGCGAGCTGAGTCACAGGTGCTAATGTTGGCCTGAGACGTCAAAATTTTCCCGAAAACTTACTACATAATGTGGCAGCTATCAACTCAAAGTACCAGTACTGAAAACTACACAACTTCAAGTGCCCCCTGCCGTGTTGATAATAAGTTAGCCAATCAGCGATGGCCCCGGCCGGGCTTAGCAATTCCCAATCTGCGCTTGCTTCTGATTGGCCGCAGCTAAATTTCCACTTTCAACTTTTCGATACTCCAACTTGAACTTTTTATCAATTTTCACCCCGTCCATTTATTCTCACCAAGCATCCTCTTTTTTTTCACTGACCATGCTCTCAGTCATCTCCATGATATTATAAAACTTACTCGTCATCTTGCCAGTCTCCGCGCCCGCCTATGCGGCCTCTCCTCCAACGGCGTCTACCTCTTCTCCTTTGCTCTCTTCGCACATCGCTACCTGTCGCGGCCTCTCATCGCATCCTCACCATGTCATCCGCAGCTGCGGCCGCCGTCGCGGCGCCTGCCACCGTCTCAGCCCCCAACGGCGCCTACACAAGCGACGCCTCTCACCACCAGCGTCCCGCAAAGCGTCCCAACAATGCCAACCGCAACGGCGCCAACCGCAAGTCCAAGCAGCAACGGACCAAGCGTGAGCGCAACATCACCGAGGGCTCGACGGAAGAGGTCCTGCGCTGCGACATTGATGCGCTGCTCAAGACGCGGGGCGAGACGGCCAGTGGTAGCGAAACAGACACGGCGGCCACCTTGGAAGCCGACTTACCAGAGCCTTACACGGAGATCGAAGTAGAGATTCATGAGCTCTCGTCCACAGGTGACGGCCTCGGCATGGTTGACGGCTCTAACCAGGTCTATGTGGTCCCCTTTACCGTCCCCGGCGACACTGCGCGCGTCAAAGTGATTCGCCACATCCGCGGCGAGGGCCACTCCCACGCCGACTTTGTCTCCGTCGTCAAGGCCTCGCCCCTGCGCGACGACGTCCGCGTCAAGTGCCAGTACTTTGCCTCGTGCGGCGGCTGCCAGTTCCAGATGCTCGACTACGCCGAGCAGTTGCGGCGCAAGCGTCGCATCGTCGTCAAGGCATACGACAACTTCTCCAACCTCCCGAAGGAGCTCATCCCCGAAATCCACGACACCATCGGCAGCCCGCTCCAGTACGGCTACCGCACCAAGCTCACACCGCACTTTGACGGCCCGCCAGGGTTCCGGCCCGGAAAGCGCGGCAAGAGCCAGGGCGCTGCGTTTTCCGCCTGCCCTGACATTGGCTTCATGCAAAAGGGCCGGCGCAAGGTGCTGGATATCGAAGACTGTCCGATTGGCACCGAGGCGGTGCGTCTGGGAAACGCGCGCGAGCGCAGACGCATGCAGGACGAGTACACAAAATATGTACGCGGCGCGACGCTGCTCCTCCGTGAGAATACAACCCGCCATCCTAAAGACAGCGAAGCCGCCAAGGCACCCCTCGCGCCGCACACGGTCAAGTCAGAGGTCGGCGACTTTGTCGACGTTAAGTCCTGCGAGACCGATTCCAAAGCCACCACCACCGAGTATATCGGCGACTACATCTTCACCAACCCCGCCGGCTCCTTCTTCCAAAACAACAACTCCATCCTCCCCGTCTTTACCTCGTACATCCGCGACCGCATTCTCCCCACCGCCACCACGACAGACAGCAGCAGCAGCAGCCCCCCCATCAAGTACCTCATCGACGCCTACTCGGGCTCCGGCCTCTTCACAATCACCCTCTCCTCCGTCTTCCAGCACTCTATCGGCATCGACATTGCCGGCGCCTCCATCGAGTACGCGCGCAAGAACGCCGCTCTCAACGGCCTCGGCGAGGACCGCTGCCGCTTCCTCGCCGCCGACGCCGGCGAGCTCTTCCGCTCCGTCACGTATCCCGCCGACGAGACCGTCGTAGTGCTCGACCCCCCGCGCAAGGGCTGCGACGCGAGCTTCCTCGCGCAGCTGCGCCGCTTCGGTCCCCGTCGCGTGCTGTACGTGAGCTGCAACGTGCACACGCAGGCGAGGGACGTCGGGGTGCTGGTGCGCGGCGAGGGCGAGGGCCGGCGCTACGAGATTGAGAGTCTGGTGGGTTTTGACTTTTTCCCGCAGACGGGCCACGTCGAGGGCGTGGCTATTCTGAATAGAGTGGAGGAGGAGTGAGAGCGGCGAATTGGGAAGCGTGGCGTCTTGTACTTTTTACATTCCTGGACATTCTTTTGCCGCCTTCATTTCGTTGTCATTTGTTCAAGGTCGAGCAAATTCTACGATAATAGAGAACGGCACCATATAGAGAGAGGTCTGCACTGGCTTAGTCGCATCATGTCAGCCTCGGAAACTAGGTATACAGCCACGGGGACAACGTGTGTTGCGGACGAGATATTCCATGAAGTAAAGGAAATGCTTGAACCGTAAAGCAAGTAGCTACATTAGATGCGAATTCTCCCAACGCCAAAAATATCAACCTGTTTGTGCTCACCGTATGCGTATCACATTCGTATCATATGCACAGAGTCATTCCCTTCGTCCTCAGACACACCTTCATCGCCACATTCTATCCGCTCTAAAACAATCACTCAATTTCTTCAATTTGCCCCTCGACGAGCGACTTCAAGGCGTCCGCAGCCGCCTGCACCACCTCTGGCCGTCTACTCTTCTTGAGGCAGTTCTTCAGTATTTCGATGCCCCATTGTTCGCGAATCTTGTCGCGCGCCTCGCTACCAATGCGGCCTTCTGTGGACACCATGTTGAGTATAGAGACGGCGCCACGATGGCGCAAATCCTCGTTATCATCGACGCACATGCCAAGGACAACGTCGACGCCGCGCTTGCGGTGGACGATGGCGCGCACGACGTACTCGAAGGCGGTGAGCGCCGCGAGTGCGCCGCCCGCAGCGCTGCGCGTCCCTTCGTCCTCGGCGTCGGCGAGCGCGAGCAGGATATGCAGCCGCTGATTGGCGTGTGCACTGCCATCGGCATAGAGCGCGATACCCTGGGGCGACTGCATCAGGTTACAGACGAGCTCGACGGCCGCTTTGGACACGAGGTGGTTGGCCGAGAGCAGCTGCTCCTCGATGTGGTTCCATGCCTGGCGAATGATTTGCTGCGCAATCTCGGGGCCCTCCATGGATGCCAGGTTCGTCAGGGCCATAAGCGACTCGAATGTCGGGAGCAGGTCGCGTCGGTCCGAAGCGGGGTCGGGCGGCAGGATAAATACGAGCGGCGCGATAGCTGCGTCGATGGGGTGCGCCCGTGTGCCGCCAAAGAGAAGCGCAGGGTTGATGCTGATGAGGATACGGGCTAGGGCTTGCCCCGCGCTGCGTCGCTCGTCGCGTCGGCTCTCGCCGAGATTGCTCCAAGCGACGAGGAGAAGCTTCACGGCGCCCTGCTGGGCCAGCTGCCCACGTATACTCTTGATTGTGGTGAGTGAGAGAATAATGTTGACGATAATACCGAGAGAGGCCGCAGAATCATGCTTTCCGTGGGCAACCAGCATGGGAGTGATGCCCGCGTCAAAGACAGCCTTGCAACGCGCTTCTACATGTTCGTCATCGTCGAGCGGATTCAAACCTGGGATCTTGCCCTCTGCATTTGCGTAGGCTTTCAACTGTGACATTTTCTTCTCCTCCTCGGTCAGAAGCGGACGATATCGAGTCAGATTCTGAAAGATGCTCAGGGCACCGTATGTAGTCGGCGAACGGGGCGGCGCGTTCGAGAGGACAGAGAGCAGCTTCTTCAGTAGTTCTGAGTCCTTGATTATGGTGTCTTTTATTTGGGGTTGCAGAGAGGCATATGCCAGTCCTTCAATGGAGTGTTGCTTGCCGTGGTCCTCGTTTCGGAGTATCATCTTGGTAAACAGGCCGGAGAGTTCTTCTATAGACGTGACGGCAGACTCGACACGGGATTCACTTGAGTCTGTCAGTGCGGTTGGTTTCGGCACAGCCTGTAATGCTTGTCAGTAATCGGCTGTTGTGCACTCGGCGTGCGTGCTGCTCACCCGAAGTTTGGCCAAGATGACGGCCGCAAGATACTGCACTTGCTCTGAATGTTGTCTCATGGAAACGGACCCCTCTTCTCCTTGCAAGCCTGGTTGTTCGCTCAATCTTCTTCCCATGTCCATTGTGTATTGTTCCACAATCTCCTCGAGCCATTCCACGCAGTACTTTTGAATCGCCTCCCGACACCTGCCGTCCATGCAGGCGGCATTCAGCATCTCGAGACAGGCCGTCTCCACCTTGCGGCTCTTCCACTGCCTGCGCATCAGCGGCCCAAGCGAGCTCAGGAATCCTTCATTGAGGAACATTTCTGACGTCAGGTCGGGAACAATGGCAAACGCGGCCGAGGCGACGCAGAAAGCGACAATATAGTCGTCATAGGTGCGGCGCTGGACGCGGTCGAGAAAAAAGGCGCGTAGATTGTTGGAAGCGACGTCACCGGCGGCGCGCATGTAGGCCGAGGTGGTGAGAGCGGCGTGACCGCGCACAATATCGGGCTGGCGCATGTCGAGGTAGCAGAGGATGGTGTCAACGCAATCGGAGTCAATGACGTGGCAGATAGACTTGTGGGCGGGATCGGCCTCCTTGGCAACCGCGTCGTCGTTGAGCATCTTGGTGAGCAGGTCGAGGTCGCGGCACGTCTCCTCGTCCTCCTGGCCGCCCTCCATGAGGCGCGCAAAGACGAGGAGGGTCTGGTCCTGGACCGACGCCGCAGGACCTGAAGCCTGCATAGTCTCGGCGGCTGTGGCCATGATGGCGAGACTGCAGAAGCTGTGGAGGGAGAGTCCGAGGTTAGCAGGTCAAGCTTTGCTCAAATGTCTGAAGAGGGGGATGAGAAGGTGAAACATCAACGTCCGACGAGAGCGTTTGGAGAATGGGGAAGAATAATATTATTAGGTCAACTGCCCCTCTGCGGCGACTCAGATAAGAGTAAGCTTCTCGTTATCTTATGCATCTGCCCCACTGCTTCCGTTCAACTTGACGGGTGAGATTTAGCAGCAAAGCTCCACTAAATTCTGCCGAACCCTGTCTTTGGTATCCACTAAATTTGATGAATCGCTGTAATTCCGCCGCAATCCACCACAGCCCCTCCAAGGCATCAAAGTTATAGCGGCCTTTCAGCGCTTTCTTGGCGTAGCGTCACGTGAATTGGCGCCTGTGAACTTGGCGTCCAGCATCATGCAGCTTGGCTCCGTGAGCCTTGTGCGTGTTCTGCCAACTGACCAAATTCTTATACCATCAGCAATTCAGCCACCAACATGATTCCAGCATCCATAACGCACTTATAACGATTCTACTGCGACTGGAAAAGAATTGTCTGCTGCCTAACCTCTCCGTCATTGAATCACGGCATCTACCAGCACGCGATCGATCTGCATCCATCTGGATCCACGACTACTCAGCCGTACTTTCCTCACCCAGCTATTGTCTTACTCGACCTGCATGAATCTTCACATACCTCCAACGACGACTTCCTAGCCTGCGCTCTACGCGACCTCGTAGATAGCTCCTCGCCACCCCCTTATCGCGGCTCCGTCCTCACCTCTCCTCGCCATGGACGCCGTCGATTATTCGGAGCACTACGAGGTCACCACGGCCGAGGAGACGCCCTCGCTGCTCTCCGTCATCATCGACACCAACCCGCGCGCCTGGGCCGTCCTCGACGACGGCAGCCTCCCCCTCTCCCTCCCCACCGCCGTCGCCAACCTTCTCCTCTTCATCAACGCACACCTCGCCTTTAGCGGCGCCAATCAGGTCGCTGTCATCGCCGCCCACGTCAACCGCGCCGTCTGGCTGTACCCTTCCTCGCAGCAGCAGCAGCCACCTTCAAATACGTCCCCGCGGCCGAATGCCCACGATGGCGATGTTGACATGACCGATGCGCCCTCTGCCACCGGCACGACGCCCTCGTCGGCGAACAAGTACCCGCCGTTTGCGCACATTGAGGCGACGGTGCTCGCCTCGCTCAAGAAGCTCATGGCCGAGACAACAGAGCGCGACCTCGATATCACAACGACGCAGCTTTCAGGGGCCTTGACCCTCGCCCTGTGTCACAACAATAAGGCCGGGCGGGCCCTCTCCGCCTCGGACACGGCGCTCCTCGACGCCGCGCAGGCCAGCGGCGCCACGGCGCCCCCGCCGATGAAGGGCCGCATCCTCGTCCTCTCCGTGTCCGACTCAGAGTCGGCGCAATATATCCCCATCATGAACGCCGTCTTCGCCGCCGCCCACAGCCACGTCGCCATCGACACCCTCGCCCTCGCCGGCGATGCCACCTTTCTTCAGCAGGCTTGCTTCGGCACCGGCGGTGTCTTCATCCGCGCTGCCAACCCCCAGGGCCTGCTCGCCTACCTCATGTTCGGCATGGTCGCCGACTCCGAGGCCCGCGAGGCTCTCGTCGCCCCCGCCCACGACACCGTCGACTTTCGCGCCGCCTGCTTCTGCCACGGCAACGTCGTCGACACCGGCTTCGTCTGCTCCATTTGCCTCTCCATCTTTTGCGACCTACCTGAGAACGCAGAGTGCCTGACGTGCGGCACCAAACTGGCGCTCGGCCGCTACGGCGCCAAGCCCGCCGTCGTGCCCAGGAAGAAGAAGAAGAAGAAGAAGGTCATCAATGGCAGCGGGAGGGAGGAGACCATGAGCGCTGCTGGAACACCGTTGAGATGATGTTCCGTAGTAGACCAATGCTACATTGGTTCGAAACCCAACAAACAGTATGACACCAGAGAGGTACAAAACAGTACTCTGGGTCATTGTGTATATAACAAAAAAGGATACCAGGCGATTTGAATCTTATGCAATTTTTATTCGTTTTCCTACTCATCTATGAGGTGCTTCTTCTAGGTTTGCAGGTAACCAGTGCCAAAATTCGCCTATTTGGTGGAAATCTTGCGAGATCCTTGGGCAATCTTACCACCCTCGGGCAAGCGAGACATGACACAGGTTGGCAAGGGATCTTTGCCGCCCATGGAAGCAAGAGCAAACGAGTCTGTGTTATGCGCGAAATGAAGATAGTACCCTGCTCGCGTCTTCTTCACCGCCATGATGCCAATTGCGCCGGCCGAGGGCCCATTGCAGACGCCAGGGTGGCCCATAAAATCATTTGCAATAAATGACTGCATTATGGCGCTCTCATCGTAATCGTGTATATCGGTGCCGGCGGGCCCTTTGCGGGTGCCGTTGTAAAGTCGTTCGGCGCAACGCTGGGAAGCCATGGTCGTCGCCATGTGCTCACCCGTGCCACTGGTGACAGCAGCCACAGAGACCGCATCCTCATCGTCAGGCTGGCATGGCACGACTGCAGTTCCAACTCCAACCAGGGCAGCTGGGCCAAGACGGCCGCGATGCTTCATTCCAATACCTCCTGATGAAGAACCAGCTGCAATCAATCCTTCCTCGTCAATAGCTATAGCGCCAATTGTGTCACTTATAGAGTCTCGGCCGTCGACAGGCACATGTAGATGCTTATTCAAAGTGTCTTCGCTGTCATCAGGCCCATCTAAACGTCGCTTCTGTGGTTTTCGACGCCTTTTCGGCTGTTGCCATCCTCCCTCGTCGTTCGCGGGGTCAGTTCCTGGAACACTGGGCTCTGTCGCCCAGCCCCCGAGCCCATCGTTTTCTCCATCATTGACATGACCTTGATTCGCTTTGAAAATTTTGCTTTGCTTCTTTGGTTGGGCTCCAAGATATGTAGTCTTCCAAGAGGGATTCTTGGCGTGGTTCCAGGCGTTCTGCGTGATACCCAGCGTTGTCAACTCAGCCTGCGGAGCATCATCCATTCCCGGGGGCGGCAAGTAGGGCGAGTTAGGCTGGCCTTCATTCCAAGTTCCTGACATGATGGCGGCAGCGTGATCTCGTGAAAAGGAGATATTTGGCTTTGCCGGAAGAGTTTCGTATTGGCATGGCGCACAGTGCATGGCTTGTGTGGACTTTTGCGCACTGCTAGCTTCCTTTGCTTTGACTTCGGCTCTGACTAAATCGTCCTGCCAGCGCAAGAAGCGATCTCTGGAGTTTTTGGAGACGAGATAGTCATTGGAAAATGTCGCCATGCCGTGCTCTTCTGCATATATTTTGGCACCTTCTCCGACGAGGGCATTTGGGGGAACTCTTCGTAGACTCAACGGCCGCTTGCTTCCATCAAAAATCAGTTTGGCGAGAGAGATTGGATTCCGAATGTCTATAAAAGTCAGTTTAAAGCTGCAGGTGTTTAGCGCACAAGCAACCTACTTGGTACGGCACCACATGCGCCGCTGCGGCCCAAATGATCGACGATTGTTGCGTCACACTCAACAGTGCCGTCAATGGAGAGGTTGGATCCGTAACCAGCGTTGGTAATTTCCTTGTCCTCCAGGACCCGCAGCGAGGCCTCGACGGCTTCCGTGGCACTGGCGCCGGCTTTGAGGAACCTCATTCCCATTTCAGCTGCCCTGTGACAGATTTGTCAATAGTGTTGGTGTAGACGTGCGATCTAGACTTACGCAACACAGGCTCTGAGGTGAACGTCCTCATTCTGATGGCTGTGGAAGCCGGCGCCGGCATGAAGAAAAATGGCTGGTATACATCGTTTTCGCTGTTTCTGTCCCAGAACTCGATCCAAGGCCCCATCAGTGTTGCAAATCTCAGGCTCCGGAGACAGACGAGCTTGGTGTTGAAGACAGCCAGCCATGTCTGGCTAGGCTAACGATTGACGAGTTCCATACACGTAGGCTGGGCGGCAGGTATTGATGATGAATATAAATGCTGATTTAGGTATCGGTGGTGATGATGTTGGGGCTGTTGCAGGCGGTACGTAGCTGCGAGAGCAATGGCGGAAACCAGCCTGGGGTGTGTCTGGATTGAAGAAGGAAGTGTTGCACTGGTGACTCCAGCACCGCTACCGACAGGCACGTTTTAATGCCGGTGCAGGAAGGAGCATGCTATACGAATCAAGTTTCTATGGCGAGATTTGAATGGTGGAGGCGCCTTGAATCGGAAGTTTGATGCCGTAAGTGATGCTAATGATGATGTTTATGTAGGAAATGCGTGATGCTGGAGTTTGTAGTTACTGTGAGCGGCTGGTGCATCACAGTGGGGTGGCCATAGCAGCAACAACGATGATGGAGGTGTTGGCCAGCAAGAAGGGAAATTGCAGGATTTCATTGATATTGTATAGAATGATGCGTATCATTTATCATGTTTTTATTCGGCAACAATTATTACTCAGTAACTGATGTGACGATTGCAAGGACCCGCGCCTTCTAGCAGCCATCATGGCCAACACCATCGGGCATGATATCACTCTGTAGGTCTACATTTATAAAATGGGCATTCTAAATATTTGGATAATTTCCGAGTGAAATTGAAAACAAGTTTATGTCATTCCTTGATGCCATCACAGCACCATTATCTCCTACCACTTAACTAGCAATACACGTGATGGGTGGGGTATTGATGACAGCCCACCGAGCCACAGATTCCAGAAAGACGTCTGAAGCTTACCTAGTACCTACTGTGCCTACGCACCTACGCAAGCTCAGCCATCGCAGTTCACCCCACATTGCGTCAGGCATCCTCCTTCGACCTCCTCGCTCTCGCAACACCACGCCTGCACATACCTCCGCGCCAATCCTCCCGTCCTGCACCTCGCCGCACACGGAATTCATTCATCATGGCGAACCAAACTCCCGCCGTTGTCATGGACAAGTGCGTCGACTGCTCCCCCCCCACTACCTTCCTCCAACTCCATGGCTAACAGATAGCGACTCAAACAGCGGCACGGGCTTTTCCAAGCTTGGTACGCCGACTTCCCGGATCGATGCGCAAAATATAGCTCCGATACTAACAAAAAGTTCCAGGTTTTGCTGGAAATGATTCCCCGTCGTTTGTCTTCCCGACTGCTATTGCGACCAAGGGCCCCGCTGCTGGAGGCGGCGGCTCCGGCTCTGGCCGTCCTGCTGTCGGCAACAAGCCCTCGTTCCTCACGGGAGGCGCTGGCCCTGCCAGTAACCATCTGAGCTCTAAGCGCGGTACCGAGGATCTCGATTTCTTCATCGGTGACGAGGCAACTAGCGCTGCTGCCGGGCCTGGTAAGCTAGCTCGCCGAAGCAACACAAGCAACAGCTAATCATCTAGGATACGGTCTTCACTACCCTATCCGCCATGGACAAATCGAGAATTGGGTATGGCTCGGCATTTCAGTATTCCAAATATTGCGCTAACAACTCTAGGACCACATGGAACGCTTCTGGTCCAACTCCATCTTCAAATATCTGCGCGTCGAGCCCGAGGACCACTACTTCCTCCTCACCGAACCCGTCAGTCTGTACGGCCGCGATGAACGAACACATACTAACCCATAGCAGCCTCTGAACCCCCCAGAGAACCGAGAAAATACCGCCGAGATCTTCTTCGAGTCCTTTAACTGCGCGGGCATGTACATTGCCGTTCAGGCCGTCCTCGCGCTTGCGGCCTCTTGGACTTCCTCCAAGGTAACCGACCGCTCACTTACCGGGACTGTCATCGACTCTGGTGACGGTGTCACTCACGTTATTCCCGTTGCCGAAGGATACGTCATCGGATCTTCGATCAAATCCATCCCCATTGCTGGCCGAGATATAACCTACTTTGTGCAGTCGCTGCTACGAGATCGCGGCGAAGCCGACTCATCCCTCAAAACCGCTCAAGAAATCAAGGAGTCGTACTGCTACGTCTGTCCCGATATCGTCAAGGAGTTTGCCAAGTACGACCGCGATCGCAGCCGTTTCCTGAAGCACACCGTGTCGCTTCCAGGTGGTCGTCAAGTCGGTGTTGATGTTGGCTATGAGCGTTTCCTGGCCCCTGAGATCTTCTTCAACCCTGAAATCTATAGCTCCGACTTTCTCACCCCCCTCCCCGTGGTTGTCGATGGCGTTATTCAGCAGTCGCCCATTGACGTGCGCCGCGGCTTGTACAAGAACATTGTCTTGTCCGGTGGTAGCACTTTGTACAAGGACTTTGGGAGGCGTTTACAAAGAGATATCAAGCTCATGGTGGACGACCGGATTCGTGCCAGTGAGCTCCGTAGCGGTGGTGCTCGCAGTGGTGGTCTCGACGTGCAGGTAATTAGCCACAAGCGTCAACGCCACGGACCCTGGTTCGGAGGCAGTCTGCTCGGCCAAACGCCCGAGTTTCGCTCATACTGCCATACCAAGGCAGAAGTAAGTAATACTTTGTTGCAATCAGATACAAGGCTAACGTAGAATAGTACCAAGAATACGGCCCCAGCATTGTGCGCAGATTCCAGCTCCTCGGCGGTCCAGGAGGCTCCTAAATGCACTACTACGGTGAACGTCTTTACGGCCCATACGCTTTTCCATCTGCAATTGGCAAGATTCTTGTTAGACTTGGAGGCTTTTCAAAAATGTGCGAAAAAGGCGGCGAAGCGGCGGCAGGCAGGCTATAGATATGATGACGTGGCCAAGGTCCTCGAGACTTTCTTTCACAATCAAAATAAGTTATTTCCAGTCCCACTATTCGTTTGTGGGACATGTTGTAGCGGCTTGCATAAACTTGTTGCCTCAGTCGCGAACACAATATCGGATGGCGCTCGCACGAGCCGAGCGGCGACTACATGATAAATGAGCTCAATAATGGTCAATACCGGATGTGGTATGCACAAGGCATTGTCAAATGTAAAATCATAATTTGATACTATATCAGATTGCATAGAAAGAAGGCATCTGCCAACGCAGCCTGCCTATGCTACTTGCGCCACTCCGCCATCAACTCCGACCGCCTGCGCCACGCTTTCAACTCGACTTTTGAACACTCATATCATTACATCTCTGCGTCAGGCTAGCGGCTGGTATCCAGAACATAGCGACCAGTAATCTGACCCGCCTTCATAAGATCATACACGGCGGGCAGTTCGCTCAGGCCGACAATCTTGTAGGGCACCTTGACGAGGCCCTTGCGGTAAAACTCAATGGCCTCGGCCGTATCGCGGCGGTTGCCGACATAGCTGCCGCGGATCTGAATCATGCGCAGGACGGTATCGAAGACGGGGGCCTTGAAGTGAGCGTCGGCGGGCAGGCCGATGCAGACGACGACACCGCGCGAGCGCACATACTGGGTGGCCTGCTGGAAGGGGCCCTCCTGGACGGCGAGGAGCAGGGCGGCGTGGGCGCCGAGCCCGTCGGGGGTCAAGGCCCTAATCTCGGAGACAATGTCCTTTGAGGAGCGAAAGTCGACAAAGTCGGCGCCGTAGCTCTGGACGAGCTCTCGCTTCTCGTCGCCGGTATCGATGCCGATAACGCGCAGGCCCATGGCGCGCGCGTACTGGCAGGCGAGGGAGCCGAGGCCGCCACCGGCGCCGGCAACGACGACGGACTGGCCGGCGCGGGCGCCCGACTCCTTGAGGCCCTTGTAGACGGTGATGCCGGCGCACAGCAAGGGCGCAATCTCGGCGAGGTCGCACTCCTTGGGGATGCGGGCGACGTGGGCGGCCTTGGCGACGCAGTACTGCTGGAAGCTGCCGTCGACGGTGTAGCCCGAGAGCTGGGCGGCGCCGCAGAGCGGCTCGTCGGCGGCCTGGCAGTAGGCGCAGGCGAGGCAGGAGCCGTTGAGCCACTTGACGCCGACGTGGTCGCCGAGCTGGACGTCGTCGCCGACGAGGGGCATCTTGGGCGCGATGGGCCAGTCGCCCATCATGGCGTGCAGGTCGGTGTGGCAGACGCCGCTGTATTTGATGTTGACGAGGACCTCGTCAGGGCCGGGCTGGGGGACGGGGATCTTCTTGTATGAGAGAGCTGGGGACGTTTTGTTAGCGGGGGGGAAGTCAATTAGGTGTGGGATGGCAATTATACGTACGTCCTCCGACGGCCTCGACGACTTGGGCCATTTGCTCAGTTGGGATTTGGGCCATGTTGAAAGGTGTGTGTGTGATGGTGTCGGTGGTGTGAGTTGGTGTGATGATGATGGTCGATGATGGTAGATGATGGTGGATGAAGGGAATAGAGTTTAATTGAAGAGGTCACAGCAGATACAATGGAAAGAGAATACAATGGAGGAATCCTACATATGGAGTAAATCAAGCGGTATAAGTACTATGAAGAAAGCCATGCACAAGAATGGATGCCCGTTTGGAAAACCCATATTTGGGTCGACGGCCCTTTGGCGGCCCTCCTTCGGGAGAATGGAGGCAAGTCCCCAACACTCCACTGGAAGCCGTCAGATAAAACAGGTTATAAACTCGCGTATATCCGGTGATTGTGAGGTGGCTGCGCAAATCGTCATGGGTCAGGCTATGCAAGTAACGCCAGTCTTCCGATTGTGGCGTGGTGTGGATAGAGGACGGCCGGATGCGGTAGATTTGAAGACAGCAAAAACTAGAACGACCAGCTAAGATGGACAGGAACAAAGATAAGGGAGTGGGCATGGATGCACGAGGAAAGCATTCGACAGCAAGTAAATATACATACTACATGAATCATTTGTCCCTTGTCGGTTGTTGAAACGCTTGCGGCAGATGTAAATATTTAGAATATCTGGCCCGTTTCCGAGCGGCTCCGAGCTTTCTATGGATAAGTTTTGAATCCCGCCACGGCACTCGCGCCAACAATTTTCCGTTGGGACTGATTTCGCGTATTTTTTTTTTTTTAAAACGTTTTAACTTTGCTGCGAAAATGGCCAGTCTAAAAAGAAAAAAAAGAAAAAGATTAAAAAGAAATGAAATGAAAATAAGATGTCGCGCGCAAAGTGCAATGTGTGCCGAATTCTCTTGACCGCTTGTAAATGTTCGGAGCTGCGAGGAAAAAACAACGCGACGCTGGAGCCCGGAAGCCCCCGTCGAGCGAAAACCGGAGACGGAGAAGGATGACAATATAAAAACAAAAGAGAGAGAGAAAAAAGCGAGAAATTAAAAAAAAAAAAAAAAAAAAAAAGAGGGATCATGATGCACATAAATCAGCTGTCACGTCACATCGAAAATGGGCAAATAAACGACGCCACAGTGCGGGGAATGCTCTCGGCCTAGAATGTACGTCGCCTCGAGCACTTACACGGGCTACACCGTTGAACGCACATACAGTAACTACCTACTAGCAACTCGGGAACCGGGAGCCGGCATTGTACAGGACCCCTCCCAAGCCCCCCTCCTACCGGACAGAAAAGGGCGTGATGAAAGATTGGTAGAACGAGGTTATATAGCGGGGAGGGGGCCTTCTGTGTCATACCGATGAGAGACGACGAGTCGTTCGCTATCAGCTCGACCTTGGCGTTGGCCCCGTTGTCTTTCCGCATGGCATGTTTAAGAGCCCTGGCGAGTTGCCTGATGTTTATCTATGCACGTCGGAGATGCGGAATAAAACGCAGATGAGATCTTAATAAAAAGACCAAGTACATTTATTTATTTATTTATTTTTATTT
>JARJPP010000319.1:0-69840 GCA_030782485.1 Beauveria brongniartii
CCCCCCCCCCCCCCCCCTCGATCATCAGTCTCCAGCTGACACAGGGCATCCTTCATAGGGCTTAGCCTGCTGCCGGCACTGGTAGTTGACATGGCACCTAGCCGTTACTGGTAGGGGTAAAAAAAAAAGCAACTACCGGTACGATACGAAATACGAACCTTGCCCAATCTTTGTTCTTTGATAGCCAGTGTAACCTGCATGCAACCTGCCTTGTCAAACGTGCGGTGTGCAAAAAGAGAAACCTTTCTTTTTTCTTGGCTGTTGCAGCTCGCTTACACTTGTGCATGATGACAAAGGAAGCAGGCAGGGAGTCAAAAAAAAAAAAAGAGAAGATGCAGCCATGCCGATTAGCAGATAGCCGTCATTGTAACCTCACCCATCCGATTACAGACATGATCGAGTCCCCCCCCTACCCTCCTCCTCCTCCCAAGGAAAAAGAGCAAACGACTTCTCGTATCCATGGTTTTCGAAAAAGTGGCGTCCCATGACAGCCTCCAAAAATACCTACCAGTTGTTGCCAGTCCAATGACCAACGCGCCGTAAATAGTTCATGGAGCCAATCCTTCGTCGATTGATGGCCCACCGCAAACGGGAACCCGAACTGACTACATACCTAACTAGCCTGATCAACCAACGTCTGGTTTAGTGGCTTTACCACCAGTGTGTCTTTCGCGCCAAAGCAACCCCCCCCCCCCTTCCCTCGAAATCCCGATCCCGCTAGCCAAGACCTTTTACCCAGATGGCGCCCCCCCTTCCCCCAGAATTATAACGAGCCCGTTCGTCGGCGCCGAATACGGCGCCGTTGATGAGACCGCCCCGCGGGAACGCGCCGTTGTCGCCCAACGCCCAACGCGGCGCCGGGTGCTGCTAGTCACTACAGTCAGGCCATCCACGCCTCGGGCTCTGCGACTAGTCAGACATTGGACGGTAATGCTCGCGCCGTCATAATTTTGACCATGCTAGAGCAAAGGGGTAGACTCGTTCCTGGCGCTTCAATGACTGCGCGCATGCTGGTGCAGCGACTACTGTCGACGCCTCCTCGCGACACCCCTACGACATTACAGTGACATGCGACACATCAGACCTCCATAATAAATTGCAAAAAACGCTTGTATTCAAGACTCTACTTCACCTTTCCCCCCTCTTTTCCTTCTTTCCGCTTCTCCTATTCTCCTTGTCTTGGAAACGTGTACTTTGCGTCAACAACGTGGCTGAATGCAGCATTTGCGCACCTCTACCTACTGCATCCGGCCTGGTTTTTCGACATCACCCAAACGAGAGAAAAAAATCTTCAAAATCCCTCTGCAGCTACCAGCTGCACAGTGCTGTGAATTAATGTTCTCTGGAGTCTCGCCTGCCCGCATGCATATTCCCTTCTTGTCCTTCCTTTCCGGATATCCGCCGTGAGGCGTGGCACCTCTTCGCGCTTGACAAGAAACCTCCTGCCGCTGCCCGTGGTCCAGGCCACACAGCACCCAAACGTGGAATAAAGGGAAGCGCCCCTAATAGAGAGATAGAGAGAGAGAGAGAGAGAGACAACGGACAAAAGAAAAAGGAAGAAGAAAAAGCTAAAATAGAGTTTTTGTTGTTTCAAGTCTTTGCCGCCCAAATGCAAGGATTTGCCCGCCCAATGGCAGGAGTCCAAGCAAATCTTATGTAATCATCCCCTAAAGCATGTCCAAAAGTAAAGCACAGCGGGGGTTGCACATGAAATCATGAAAGCAAAAGGATAACACAAAAACATGAACAAAAAACATGCAAAAAGCCTCAGCACCATACCACCAGCCCATGGCTGCGCAATCAAGACAGAAAACATAAGACTGAGAAAAACACAAAAGCCACCCCTATAAACAAAAAGGTATCATTGCAGCAATCCATCCGTGTCGGTCAGACAGTTTCGGTGCTTGCGGCAACGGGAAACCTCGTATCCGACTCTGGTCATTAAGTTGAACACAACTTTTGTCGTCGTCATGTGTTGCAAATGAGATTTCCACCCTGTAGAATAAAAAAAAGAAAGCCACCATACCCAGAACCGGACAGCAACTGGCGAGCATCAGCCTTCCGAACCTGTGTCACGTCCCAAACTCCGCCGTCCGCGCATCCCCAGACGACACCGCGTCTCCCAAGTCCATGATGCAAGGAGAAAAGAAAACTGGAGACAAGCATCGCTCGAGTGTGTCGTGTCAACACCGTATGAGAGGGAATAATGCCTTGATGCGTTGTAATGAATACCCGTCATGTATTAGATTCCGTACCGTACAGGTGCTGTTTCGACTAGTAGTAGTCACACCAGTGGAATGTCTAATGGTTGGGGGGCTGACCACCATTGGCTAGAGGCTTAGTTAGCCGCCGCCACAAAACTCAATGGCAACAAAACTCAAATCTGAGTCACGTCGTCATGTACTCACACTGGTTGTATAGGTTTGGGTTCGGCTGGCCGTACGGCGAATGCGGCTGGTAGCTAGGATACATGTGCCCAGCACCGCCGTATTCCGGTAAGGGTTGCTGGTTAACACCAGAGGGAGGCGCGGGGTACTGAGGCTGGTAGCCGATCGGAGGCAGCTGAACGGGCTGTCTTGATCCAGGATAGTTTGATGCAGAAGCGCCGTCGTGACCGGTTTCCTGCCCCCCATTCGCAGCGGCGGCGGCGCGCTGGCGTTCGTCCTCGGCCTTGCGCTGAGCGTCTTCTTCCTTCTTGCGAGCCTTCCACTCCTTACGAATTTCCTTGAACTCTGCCAATCATTAGCAATGGCCTCTTTTCCTTTTTTTTTTTTTTTTAGGGGGAGGGGCTCTCATGTGGTCGCGGCCATGGGGAATGCGGCGCGTCGCGTGGCTGGACTGGCGTGCTAGCGTGCCCCCTCGCGCGCCAGGCCGGGCCACATGCCGAGGTGGCTGGGACCAGCCAAGCGAGACATTGAGTAAAGGAAGCGAACAGAGTTATCGCGGTCGTAATGAATGCAACACTCGTCGCAGCTCATTCTGCCATCGCATTGTGGGGCGAAACGGGACGCGGCGAGGCCACGGCGAGTACGCTGTGGCCGCGTGCAGAGCATGTGTAGAACTTACCCTCTGGGGTGCGCTTTTGACCATGGGATTGCATGGTAACGTGAGCATTGAGATGGTTCAGAGTACCGTAGGCTTTTTCGCAGCCATTCCACCCACACTTATACATGCGCTCGATTTCTTCGTAGCGGCGTCGAGGTCGTTTGTGTTGTTGGGCGCCGGGAATCGGGACGAACGAGTAAACCTGTTCAGTAGAGCAAAGTGTCAGCGCGAAAACCTCTTCTGGGGTACGAATTGGCGTCTCTAATATCGCGCAGCTGTCGCATTGAATGCGCGCGTGCGCGCCGACGCGCATTGCGCCGCGAGACGACGAGTCAGCATACCTGGCTGGGGCGCTGCTGCTGAGGAGCAGATGCTGGAGATTGTCCATAGACTTGATGGCCTGGGGTAAGGGGCGGCGCAGCGTGCTGAGCGGCGTAGCCTCCCCATTCAGGCCTGGGCTGGGCGTACATGTTAGAGTTGGGATGAGAGTAGCTATGCGCCATGTCCGGGTTAGGCGCATAGGGAGAGTGCTGGGCGTAAGGATAAGTAGGACTGGGCTGGGCAATGGACGGATCTATAGGCACTTGGGTGTCAGAATTGACGATGGGAGATTGATGGTTTCGCCCATCCGACTGGGGCAGAGACGGACTGTTTTGTTGCGCCATACTGCCGGTAGAGGGGGACGAGGCAGGGTGGTATGAACGCTGGACGTGATCCGGGTAGGCAGAGGTCGACCGGGCGGAAGGAGGATAGACGCCGTAGTCGGAGGCCGGAGTGGCAGAGGCGGGATAGGCGACGTCCTTGGGGGGCGGCGGATACGACTGGGCAGAAGCGTGGTCTGCGGATGAAGCTTCAGAATGAGCGTCGCCACCAAAATTGCTGGGATACGGCGAAGGCAATCCTGTCTGCTGGGGGAAGTCGGCGTTGGTGCGGTCCATATAGCTGAAATGCAAAAGAGATGGGATGGAAGTGAAGAGAGGAAGTGGGAGTAATGAGCAGCACAAACGAGAATAAATAAAAGGCTTGATGACAAAGAGCCTTGGAAATCTTCACAATGCGGCGCAAAGTACCAGAAGTAGAGAAGAAGTAGTGCTAAAGTCGTCGAGGCGTGGGAAGAGAGGGAGGAGAGGAGTGCAGAGTGTGTTGGCGTCGCGGGAGCAGTAGTAGCAGGAGTACTAGCGAGTAGTAGCTCGGTGCTAGCAGCAAGCGGCCGGTGGGAGGGTGTGTATTGTTGATTTGAAGATTGCAAAGTCGGCTTGATGGATGAAGATGGTGGTAGAAGCGAGAGGCCAGGGTGCAGAAGAATGCTGGACTCTCGAGCATGTACCAGGAACCAAGAAAGGAGCTGGGAAGCGGCGAGCGAGGCGGCGAAGGTCGAGAGAAAGGACGAGGTGGTTGTCCGGGTACGCTAGTTTTTAGCTTTGGGTCGAGGCTTGCCGCGTCCGGTAAAGGCTTGGTCTAGATGGAGGGGCTTTGGAGTGTAAAAAAAAAAAAAAAAAAAAAAGGCGCGAGGCAGGAAGGTATCAGAGAATGACGGTATGCGGTGCGTCTGGGGGAGGAAAGGCCGTCGTGGGATGTTTGAAGTAGCGTTGTAGTAGTGCGTCGAGTAGCGCCGGAAGGAGGGGGGCGTGTGTTGTGCGAGAGGTGAGAGCGAGATGGGCGAGCAGCCGGGCCAACGAGATCAGACCAAAAAAAAACACACAGCTAGAACAAGAGGCTAGGTTCGTTCCTGATCGTTTGGGGGTTGGCGGCGCGCGTTGTTGGTGGTAGGTAGAAAAAGTGAAGCGGTAGTGTCGAATTGGCTTGGTGGGAACAAGACGCGACGCGGGGGTGTCGGGAGAGGCGGAAAGAGAAAAAAGTGCCAAACGTTGGACAATGTTGGGAAGAGTGGTTTTTTTTCTTTCTCTTTTACGTTCTGCGACGAGAAAGGGCGAGTGATGGGGGAATTTTTTTTTGTTTGCGATGAACGAGATTAAACAGGCGCGCCGAGGAGAGCAGTGGCGCAAAAGCGGTATATGTTTTTTTTGGGTGGTAGGTCTGGTGGTGGTTGTGGTGCTCTGGGGTGGGCGCAGAGGCAAAGGGACAGGCAGGCAAAGCAGGCAGGTCAGCTAACTAACTACTGGCCGAGTGGGAGAGGGCGGAGAAGAGGGCGAGTGCGAGCGTCGGAATTTGTGCGTGCGTGTGCGTGCGTGCGTTGCAGAGCGGCGGCGGCGGTGGTGGTGGTGAGGTGTGGTGTGTGTGGTGTGTGTGGATTGGATTGGATTGGACTGGACTGGATGGATGGAATGAATGGATGGATGGATGGATGGATGGATGGGCGGACGGGGCGGGGGAAAGACTTCAACAGGGAGAAGGCAAGGCAAGTGGATAGCTTTTTTTGCTTGGTAGTGATCCTGGTCATCATCATGGGTGGTTGGATGGATGGTTGGATGGCAAGATGGATGGATGGTTGGGTCCGTCGCCAACCTGGCTCCTGGGTACCTACATTCACGCCCCAGCCACGCCCACAGACGCCTCGCCTCGTCCGAGACCCAGAGGGCCTGCCAGACTCGGTTCAAAACTCCAATGCACTGCTCTCGGATACAATCAGCTTTAACAAGGTTTTTTTTACTTCCATATTCTTACGCAGTAATTATACAACTTTGCTGTGCTGAAAGCCATCCTCTCCACTAGTACTGGGTACAACGGGGGGCGTGGCGTTGCCCAGCAAGGGCACTATCTTGACCCAGTCCTTGCTTGGTTGCTGATCTCACTCGGGGGGGGGGGGACACAAACTAGCTTTTTGGCCCATTTCTTTTTTTTTTTCTTGTTGCTTCCGCGCCTAGCATAAACATGTCTCGATCAACTGAATTACCAAACCCAAGGTGAGGGGGGGGGCAGCTAATAACTAAGCTTGCAGATTGCGCCAAAAAAAAATGACACCAAGATAAATTTATGGTAGAGAGGAAGGGGGGGTGGCGGGCTTTGGCTGCTGTCAAACCGGCGTATGCCAACACGAGCTTAGCGTCTGGACTCGAGAATGGGGCATGGCAGAGAATGAAAAAAAGAAACGAGCAAAAAGAGATAGAGAGAATGGCTTTGCGCCTTCATTGGACAATTATCCCGGAGCTGTGAATGAAGGAGAAACAAGGTGGCGACAAAGCGAAGGCGGCTGAAAAGACCCAGGACCAGGGAGGCGGAAATGTGGCGCGCCACAGTAGCAATGCGGTTCAGCACAAAACGGCAATGTCTGGGAGCGAAAAAGGTTATACGACGATGCAATACGCTGTTGGACGTTGGGCTTTTGCCTGCCCGTTCGTTGCCTGTTTCTCTTTCCTGTTCGTTCCATCCGTATCCCTCCATTGGCCGTCATACGAAGAAGGGGGTGTGTAATTTGACACGTCTGTTTTTTTTCCTTTCTTTCTTTCTTTCTTTCTTTCTTTCTTTCTTTCTTTCTCTTTCTCTTTTCGGTTATAATTCCCTTCGACATTCTCGAGTCCTAGACTCTTCTTCTTTCCCATCTCTTACATCGTGACTCTATTCCGCAACTCTGCAACACAGACCGGAAACTACTCACCCACCCCTCGCTAGTGCCACCAAGATGCACAACTACCTCTAGCCCTCCCCATCCCCAAATCGCCAAATTATAGTCAATTTATAGTGTCTAGACCCCATGCCCTTCTTAGTGTGATGGGCTTTTTTTTTTTTTCGGGGCCGCAAGACTCGTCTTCTTTTTTAACCTATTCTTGGCGGGCAATCGTTTTAGTAGGCGAACCAGACAGCGGGTTGCTAAAAAAGAGCTATCCGAACGGCCAAAACAAGTTGCCGCTGAACCGACAGCTAGTTGATTGACTTAGTGTAGAGAGACTTGTTCGGGCCAACAGACGCGGTCACGACAAGCTGGAAATAAGTGAGTCAAAGACAGAAACTTCAAAAGAATAAAGGGAGTAAAAAAACAAGACTTCCAACTCCAATCCTCATCCACTCCGTTACACTGAAATTTGATCTTTGCCAGACAAGGCAAAAGACCTGCGCCGCGGAAGCAATTGTAGCCGGGACAGAATGAGTGGGGGAGAGTCTAGTGAGGGCGTGTCTCCGGAACGGGAATTTACCTCGTTTTTTCTTTACGATAAGAATAAAGCGAAGCAAGGCAGACAGGGCAGCACCAGCGTTTGACAACCGCACAAACAAAAGGGAAAGGAGATAGATAGAGAAACGATCATCTCCATATTCTTTTTCAGCGCTTCCAGGGGACAAAATGTGTGTGTGATTTTTTTTACAGGGGGGCGTGTGACTAGGCTCTTTCCCCACAAAGGCCCAGACGACTCCTCTCTTGCTCGCTCTTTCTCTCTCTCTACGTCTTTCTCTGTCCCAGTTAAATGCAATGATAAATAATCAGGTCGATGGAGAGAAATGACAGGTACGAGCATGGCTGTCAGCTCCAAGCCATCAGTGGAGTCGAATGTCTTTTCTGCCCTTTTTTCTTGAATCTCGGTTTTTCAAACGTATGACAAACGAACAAGAAGACCCCCCCTTGAGCCTGACAAGCATTGTCTAATTGGTGGCCTTATTTATCCTTTTTTCTTTTTTCTTTTTATATCACCATCTTTTTACGCGAGTAATTCACGTTGCCAATGTCTATTTGAATCAGGAATGCACCTCTATTTACCACGGGAGTACTACTCCGCAATCTGGGCAAAATTCAACCAGCGTCGACGTCACTCCTCAATTGCCAGCAGTCGACATGCACTCTCGCCAGTCGGTTCGATGTGTCAATTCACTTCAGCCTTGCCCACAGTGAATTTAGCCAAGAAATGCATCACAAGGTCTGCTTGCTGGTATATTCCACACAGCTGGCCTCTCATCCCATGTGACGTCTTTCATCGCCGCCTCCGTCCAAGGGTCGCACTCACACCTCGGCACTTCAGTCCCATCCCTCCGCCTCATCGTCATCTATCCTCCGCCAACTCCCACCACCGCCCCTGCCCTGTCCAGTTCATGCAGCCCCAACCCCAGGCAACCAGTCCCTCCTTCATCTCGCGCTATAAAACGCCTCTGCTGGTCGGCTAGTGGACGGTGGTGCGCCACATGCCCAACGCACATGTCTCTCACTTGGTCACTCCTGCTGCCTCCGTTGAGCCCCTTCATGCACCGCCGCGGCGCGGCTTTAAACCCACGCTCTCATCATCAGTAACACCAATGCATGCAACCAATGTACTTCGTAAGAACGGCTTACTCCGTACGGATTACAAATATTCTAAATCCTTGCCTTGCCTTGTCGTCCAGTGGTTCCATTCTTCGTCCCTGGCTCTTCCAGTTAGCTTCACGGCCACAGCGGCGTCTCGCCCGCATCCACCATGGCTGTGTTTTGTCAAGCCAGTCAGCGACCCAAAAGAACCCCAAACTCGAGCGTTCGCAGCCGCGTCCCACCTGGTTTCTCGTCTGCCGTTTCCCAATTAGCAGTCTCCTACCTTAAGCTTACACTTCCAACGCAAAGGTCGGCAGTCTCGCTGCCTCGATGATGGCCTATCGGAGTTAGTGCACTCTTGCAAACCCAAACCCCGGAGCGCTTTGCTGGCACGCCTGGCTTGTGCACCGCTCTGTGGCGTTCTACTGGGTAGGCTGCCCGTCATGCTGAACGAAACAGCCTTCGGGCATGCCTCCCAACTGAGCAGGCTGCGGATCCCCTGCGCTGTCCTGTATTTATTAGTGTCGGCCGAGTCTTCTGATGGCCCCGGGGCTGAAATGCCCCCGGGCGGCACTAATAAACTCCCCTCGTCCGGTGCGGTAGCATCGGGCTGCTTCAAGTAGCCTGCACATTAGCTGTGCTCCGCAGTCTGCAATTTATTAGTTGCATCTTGTGCTGTCTCTTTGCATCGCAGTCTCCTTCTCCTTCTTCTACTTTCGTGGTCTGGACTCTTGTCTTGATACAACATTAATGCGATACCCTGCGAGCTGCTTGCAGTCAATGGCATGTACAATGATTTGCTCTTACTCGGAGGCTTGTGCTGGATCAATTCGCTGGCCGCAGAAAGCGTATAGACCATCAAAGAGCCTGCATACTTCGTAGTGCAGGCTGGTGCGGACAGTGCCTAGTAATTACACAGTCCGTGCGGGTTGCCATGTCTGCCGCCGTCTTCATCTGCGGCGTTGGTCCAATTTCCGAGAGACGGAATAAAAAAGATGGACACAATCTAAGCAAGTTATCAGCTCGGGCGCCTCGGCAACATGCCAATGCCGTCTGCGACTTGCACTGTTGTACAACCAGGTATTGGAACGGTAGGCAGTGTGCCGATCCACACTCAAACCCGTCGGAAGTGGGCAGCTGGCTGTTTTACTCATGTAATGTTGCAAAGGACAGGCGCGAGCTCCAGCTGGGGCTGGGCTTGGGCCCCTGCGGAGAGTTTGCCATTGCGTCTCTTGTTGCTGAGGGCTTTGTTGAAATAAATCTCGGGTCAATTGACGCGTGCTCTTGCCACCCCAACGGCAATTTGTCGTTGACTGATGCAGAGATGACGTCGTAAGCAAAGCCTGTGGACGCTATATAAGCCTAGGCTAGCGGGAGCCGCTACCATCACGGCAAGCCTAGTTACTGGTAATCGATAGATTTTGGCTTTAGTTGGCGGGCGACAACGACATGCCTTGTACGACCCAGCGCCTGGGGCAAGGCCAACGGCGCTCAATCCGCAACGCCAGAGTAAATAGGTCAGTGATCCGCGCTATCTTTTCTTGCTTCGTAGGTACGAAGCTGCGCACGAATGGCGGCCGCGCTCCACCCCACGCTCGTTGCTTTGCCTAGCCTAGGGTTTGGGCCTCGTCTTTTGGTCTCATTTTTGGAGAATCTATCTGGTGGGCCAGCGTGGGTGATGGGTTGGCGGGCGTGTGTGTACCAAGCACGCGAGACGCAAGGGCGCCGAAAAAGGGCCTGGAGGACAGGGCCATGTCGGTCGGTGGATTGGACGCCCAAACAGAGGGGCGCGGACAGGCAACAGCATGCTGGATAATGGTAATATTGATCTGGCGCATGTCTGTGGATTGCACGTCGTAGCCGTCTCAGAAAGTCGGTTAATTCGGTCGGTTCGCCACAAAGGGAAAACCGGTCAGAGATCACGATCATGGCAATAACTCTGCCCTATCTCTTGTTCATGGCGTTAGTTAGCTCGTTCAACCTAGTACAGACGGCCATGTCAAATCGCAGTGGCTCCCAGAACAATGGTATACACTAGAGCTTCCGCCTCGCACAGTCGATCGGCCTAGTCTGAAGAGGCAAGACGCAGTCGGACACAGCGCAGGAATCTCTAGGACGTTAGCAGGCTGGCCTAGGTTGGCAGACACACTTGACACACTTGGGACGAACCAGCGAGTTGGCCCAGCGTGCATTTTAGGGCCTCTGCTGGGTCCTCGGAGGTGGTCTCGCTGTGGTTGCTCTCAGAGGGCCAGAGGCCACCTAGTGGCGCGGCGATCGGGGCTCTTGGGTCTTGGATCGCAGACGTTCTGGCGCTATTTTTACGGGCAGAAGTGGTGAGGAAGCTAACGGGAGCGCCCCTGCAGATGACTTGGGTCAGCATTGTGCCATACTCGACTGTAGATTGGACCATGATGGGACTTGGCTCAGCGTCAACGGCGACCAGGCTGTCGCTTGCATAAATGGAGAGGGGAAAGGGAGAGTCGGCTGCAGCAACGCAACAGTATGTCGTAATAAAAACGAGCTGGTGGATGCGGGAGCTGATGGGTCGGAGCAGCCGAAAGTCAAGCAGCGAGCCGTGCAGATTTTTCCTTGTCGTCGGCTGCAGGCCCAACAAGGAAAATGATCAAAAATCAGAAAATCAAAAAAGAAAAAAGGAAAAAGGAGGCTTGCAGACGCAACCTGCCAGTGCGAGCCGATGGCCGCTAGTAGGCCAAAGAGCCCCTGTCGCGAGGTCACATTACCAATCCACGCTCCATCGCTCAGGGCCCTTGCAGACAGGCACACTGTCGCACACACACCTTGGTATTAATCCGTACTCGGCAAAATGGCGATTTTTATCCGTACCTTGGAGATGAATCGTCTAACTAATCCGTACCTACGGATAGATGCGTTTACCACTCAGCCCTCATCAGTAGCTCAACTGAGGGCTCTTAAGCTCGTAATGCCAACCAGCCAGCTCACTTACAATAACTCGCCACCGCCCGCGGCCATCTTTCTTCTTTTCGCCCTCCAACTCTCCTCGTCCACCCACTGCTTAGGTACCTACCAAGTGCAAACGGAGCAGGGCCAGCTTATTTATTACTCAACACTCGTTCGTTCTCTTGTCCTCTCTCTTGTCTTCCATCTACTTGTCATCCATGCCTTTTTCATCCCTCCTCTGTCCAGCCTTCCATCCAGCTTTGAACAGCCGATTAATCCGTCAATCATCGTCTCTCGATTAGCTCTTCAGGCTGATACTCCACACTTCAGACGCAAGGGGTGCCTCTAGCAAACCGAGCAACTTGCTGTGCCACCTCGGCGGCCATTAATTACCCCCCTCCACCATCAAGTCCCGACTGTCTGTCACCCATTCACAGCTACCAACCAGGTCGCCAGTCCGTGCTTGGAAGCCATGCCTCTCCTCTCCTCCCGCCTGCGTACTACGGTACCTAGATTCCCAGGTATGGCTCTAGCACACACAGCGCGGCCCTACTCCAGTCACACTACTTCCGCGAGGGCTGATGCATGTTCTGGTGCAAATCTGGAGTGCCAGTGCGAGCCACAGGCCACAAGCCCCAGATCTGTCTCCAGACGCACCCTCGCAACTCGCTCGACCTGCGCCGCTAGCTTCCTCTAATTCTGAATTGGGCTCTTCGCTTCGCGTCTGCATGCGTCCGTCTGTCGCTACCTATGCTCAACCTACCTATTCCCGCCGACCGGGGACTTGGCACGTCGGCTGCGCTTCCCCTCACATTACTTGACCTCGCTATCGCGCACGCCTCCGCAGTTCGATAGCCCTCCGCCTAACGCCCGAAAAGGAAAACAAAGTAGGCATCAGGTGTCCAAAGCATGCCGTATGTTGACTTCTGTCACACATGTGTGGGGAATCTTACTGCAATGACACGGCGTGCAAGCCGCCGTTCCACGCAGTCGGGGTAATTATATCCCACTCTGCATTAAGAGTGCGCCAGAAAGAGTGCGCCAGGACACTTCACCTGCCACCAACGACACGTCTGCTGCCCCTCCTCTCCAGCCCTGTTGCAGCTCGCATGTAATTATTCTGGTTATGCCAGTACATACGCCTTTGTCTGCATAACGCTATCCGCCACCACAGCTGGCAGCCTCTCGAACCTCGGCACTGACTGCTACCCATGCTTGCCATGCTCTCGACAAGCATCGTCTGCAATCGCCTGCCGTTCTGCATTTGCATATATCTTGTCGCTCACCGACATCAGCATCGAAGCATGACCCAGCCGGGATTCTGGCGATCTGCAACGGCGAGGAGCTTCCCTTCTCAATGTCTGTGAAACCACCCTGCAGCCCGCCTCCGCCACTCCTTGCGCCAACCATTATCAAAGAAAAAACGAGAATTGTTGCCTCCGCCAAGGCTCAGGATAAACCGCCGAGGAAAGACCTTTTGAATTTCCGGTATTTGTGTCAAATTTGGCTGCGACCGGCACTCCCAACGTCACCCATTTTCTTTATAGCATTCGCGCTTATAATCTAGCCTCTGCCTGCGTATCTGGTCTCGGGCGCACGCTACTGATCATATTTCCCCTGGCTTAATGCGATAGCTAGCTCGATAGGTACTAACACTGTGCGACCCAAAACCTGGGGAAGCTGCTTAGCCTGACACTAACGAAGCACGGTCGGCTGCACAGCATTGGCTTGGAAAAAGACGAATGCAAATGGTTCAATGGCAGCGGATGGCATTCGTGCCCGACGGCCTGCAAACGAGATGAGGTGGGAACCTTACTCGGGCTGACATGCCAGCCGCAAAGGAGCGCGGCGACTTTCCTGGAAGATCGCTGCATCTGCATGGGCTTGTCTCTATCAAGCTGGCTTTCACTCGAGCCAGAAATTCGTCGGTGTGGCTTGGCCAAGCATGACAGGCCCATTGTACATGGCCACTACGACTGCAGCGCATTTCGAATCCTTTGCAGAAAGCCCATTCCTGTTGTGGTGGCTTCAGCTTGCGCTTGTGTAACCTCATACGCCTGGGATTCTCACGTGGTCTTCTCCACTGCTCTGCAGAAGTGCCTCAGACTCACGCCCATGCCTGGGTTTTGCGATCATTCGCGAACTAAGATCTCGGTGGGACAGCTCGCCCGTGTACTGAGTATGTCAGCCGTCAAAAACACAATAGCGGCCGATCTGCTAGATTTGTCTTGCTGTGACCAACTCAGATGGACCAACTATTCAGCACTCTCGCATCGGCAGCCTTGGTTACTGAAGAGCTCAGTATAACACTAGTAAAGCGAGTTAACTACAGATTAGCTGACACTGCTGGCACTGCTGACACTGCTGCCTTTGCTCGCCAAGCGTTGCACACCTATTCCTCGACCGCTGAAGCTTCTGACATGTCGAGTGATGCTCATGATTATCAACATATCAAGCCTTAGCTATCTTGCCTCTTTTCTCACATGCACATGACCGACCAGCTGACAAATTCCAATTACACCTGGCATCTGCAAAGAAAGCTCGGGCGTCTGCCCAAATCATGTTGGAATGCAACAGTCAGTCCAACCCACCGAGTAGAGACGGCAGGGAATCCCCATGGAGCCTCGTCCCCACTCTCAACAGTACTGCACAAGCCTCCCGGGATGCTTGTATTTTCCGAAGTACGGTGAAAGCCTTGGAAGTTCAGTTACATTGCCCAGCGAAATGAACCAAAAACCGGGGGTCAGCAGGGGGATTTTGGGGCGTGCGCGCTGAGAGGTGGAGGCTGCAACCTATGTCCAGTTGTCCACACACCCCACACGGCAGTGACAACACCAGTCCGGACAAGGGCCGAGAGCCTGGTCTCAATTTACGCTGTTGGTGGGATGAATCGGCAAATGGCTTGGAACAGAGAGCATCAGACACGGCAGGCCAAGGTTGTTATGTTGTTTGCTCGACGCATAAGTCAATTGTCCTACTTCAACCCGCCGCTCAAGCATGAGCCAACAGGCCGTCACCTGAAACATGGCCTGCAAGGAGATCCTGATAGTCATGGCAGCGACAACTCACTCGAATCTCTGTCAGTCTTAAGCCGTTGATCAACAACTCCCAGGCATACGGTAGGCCACGCAACTATCTCTAACACAAGCCAGCTCAAGGGTAAAAGAGAAGCTGCAGTGGCTTGCGGGTGGCCATGGGGCGGGCATGATGAAATCCAAGTCTCAAGGAAGTGACCAGTTTACTCACCTCATGCAGAATTAAAGTTCTCTCAGAATCCAGTGTCGTCCTTGGTTGCCTCTTCCGATAACAAGATCCGCTATCACGGTAAAGCATTATGCAGACTGAGCAGCACCTAGCATCGACGTCGTCATCTTGTGCGCAAGAACACATGGCTTGTGCGTTTGCTCAAGTGCGGAATCGACAGCTTCATCGTGTGATTAGCAAGTGATGTGGGCACGATGAGCTAGTGTCGAAGCACAAGACACGCACTAATGCCCCAGTCAAGTTCAACTGCACTTATTATATGCCGCAGCGTTTGGCCAACCTCGGACCGCCTATTTGAAAGCATTGCTGCTTGATGAATCATCTCGGTAAAGTATAGATCTTGTCTTCTTTTGGTGCGCAAAGAGTGATGAAAGATATCCGTCGCTGTATTTAGGTTTCTACATGCGCCGCAACCACGGCCGTTGCCGCTACTGGTCGAAGAATTGATTTCCTCAACTTTAACCACGCCCTAGTGCGCAACCGAGGTAGTTCGGCTCTTTACGATACTCCCTTCCCTTCATCACTTTATCTCTCCTTCTGCCTTATTGTCAATATGGCAGCTTATGGCTCATGCCCGATATGGTGATTCCGAGGGCAGATCACAAACGACTTGTTCAGAAGCTATCCAGACTTTATTTTGAAGGGTTCCGACAACAATCGACGACAATCACGCCGTATACTTTTTGAGGACAGGGGCGAGCTTATTCAAGCGGGGAGATCCTAGTAGCACATCATCGCTAGCCCAGATCAAACTTGTCTGGTGGTTCAATCCAACTTTCTAGCAGCTTTACCGCGCTTGGCTTCAGCGGCCAGCCGCTGCAAATGACCAAGCCCCGGTCTAGATTAGCAGTGATCCCGCGCTGGCTCTGCCACTGGGTATGTGCACAGCTCAGCATAACACCTGTGTCGCAGTGCAGAGATCCATGAGCGAATGAGTCAATGTTGCAGTGGCATCCTGGCAGCTGTCGAGACCACTTTCGTTTTGAACTAATCAGTCTTCATGCTGGGGTATGTGGCTCGAGACGCCTCCAATTGTCACCGACCATCCACATGAGGCCAGGTCGCGCGCTCGTCAGATGTGTGCCACCTTTGCCTCCCAAGTTCATCGCAGAAGACTCTGCATTGTATGTTTCGAGCCTTGTCCTGGAAGTGTCACATGGCAGCAACTCGTATGGTAGCATCAACATGTTATACCGATGAGTTGGTTCGGGATTTTAGCGCATGCGCATTAATGGTGTTGCTAGCTATCCCATAAATATCTCAACTCTCTTCTGGTGACAGGTCCGGTCCGTATCTTGCCGACTCTAGTCCAAGATCACTGACAGCTGGAACAGAGCAAGGCAGATGACACTAATGATAAGGCTTGTGAGGGACACGACTGGAAACGTTGGCGACTACTAATACGTCTCCCACCGAACCCCGCATAGAGCATAGAGCATAAGCCTGCAACCTGATAAAGGACAGAAACATGCAAAACACGCAACGTCTTTGTTAGGACAAGAGGCACTTGAGCATGGGCAGGAAATGTTTGGGCAGCCGTCGGATCCCCAAGCTGCAGAAAAGGTGAAGCGGCACACCCCTCGAACACGAAATTTGGAACCCTGGTCTGCATGTGCTGGTGCCCAGAACTGAGAACTGGCCCAGCCATAATAGTCGGCATTTTGGCCAGCGGTCTGTACATGGATGCAGACGAGCCTGCAACTTGCGGAGGGCCACATCTATGTTGACTGGCCACCCTCAGCAGCCTGGTCGGAAACAATCAGAGTCAATTCATACAGATCGAACTGACAGGCTCTGGCAGGCCAATGATCCTGGAACAGCGCAGCCTGTTGAGAGAATTCCCGTTGAACAAGGTCAGGAACCAATCATGAACCAATCCTGCTACTATTTCGAAGGTCTCGCCATGATTTCACTTCGCACACTCTGTGTTAGATGGAACCTAATACCTTCATTATCCGACAATTTTCGGAAAGGCGGTGCCAGACAGATAGAGCCAGCGCTTCAACTAATCTCGGAACAGCCAGGATAGGAAACTAGGAGGGGTGTGGTGCCAAATTGCCACTGCGAATTAAGCCGTGCTGAAAACCCCGTGATCATTGGCCAGTGCCTTGGTCAAGGAGACTCCTGCGGGCCCCAACCCAAAGGTGTGGCCTATCGACACAACGGCAACGGGCATCTGGGGCAAAATGGCCGCTCGCCAGCTGTTGTCGCTGCCAGTATATGCAGCTGTACGGAGCACACAAGATGGCGATGGCGACACGCTGGAACGGGACAGTCTTGCAGCAGGCGCCATTCTGTACAGACAAGTGGTAGTTGCAACATGGGCATTGTCCGTGCCGCGTCTCTTGACTGGCCGTGATTTGCTTGACTGAAAAGCCTCACCACTAGTCGGCAGCCACTTTCCTCGGGGTCCAAGGGCATGATGCCTGTTCAAGTCACAGCCCTCGTTGCTCAATGGCGCTTGGAATTGCAGCTTGGGCCTCACAATTACATGCATGCCAGAGTGTCTATACGTGGCTCTCGACGCGACCTCTTCAGCTCAACCACATAGCTCCACCAGTAGCCAACTGTCGTCTAGCCGCAAAGCAAAGGACAAGGCTGCATTCAACGTTGTGCGCCACCAGGCTGAATCTAGGGCCAAACTAATGGCCCAAGTTCTCCAACTAATTAGAGTACGAGTCTCGCAAAGAGAGGAACGTGGAGCACACCTGAACAGCGAATGCAGTGGTCAAGGCCCAAGGCCAAGGCTTGAATGACAACTCAAGGCGGACAAGGGAAACCGAATGTTGCAGGAGCGAGAGAACGAATTGTACACGTCGAGGAAACGCCACGACATCGAAGGCTGCAGGCGGCCCCACGGGACAGAACTAATAAACGAGGCCAGTTGGAACATTCGAACCCAGCCAGCCAAAGGTCTCCGATTCTGTGGAGAGCATTTTAAATCACGGCAAAGTGGTGTGTCTGGGCCGTTCACACGACACCTTTGAACCTTGGGACGAGAGCATGACAACCCGTGTGTGAATAAGACCACCCCAGCGCATACGAGTAGTTGGGGGCTTCGTTTTTGCATTCTTGTTATGGGTGACAATTGTGAGGAGAAGGCGCGTCCACTCCTGTTTTTTTTTTTTTTTTTTTTTTGGAGAATCTTCTTATTACGAGTCTCTTATTGTTCTGGGCCGGCACGCCCCCCCCCCCCCCAAGGAAAACCCTCCGCCCCTCTCGCCTCGCGTGTACTGTACCATTGTTCCCTTTGAGGAAAAGAACTCCGTGCCAGGTGGACGAAGCCCTTGTTCTCGTTTGTGTATTAATTTTTTTTATTCAATGCCTATCAGCAGGGAAGCCCCTTTGCCCTCCGCTTGCGTCCTCATCCCTGGAAAAGCACTTTGACATGCGGAGTGCAGAAGCGCTACCAAGTCCGCTAGTCAAGCACACCACCTTGGCCTAGTCGGCCCGGTGCCAGGTTGAAGAAAGAAGCAATGAGAAAAAAAAAAAAGGCTCAACAACTTGGGGAAGATTTTGGGCCAAAAGATACGCGTACTAACCTAGACGGGGAAATCTGCGTTCGTTTTTCGCATTGTCTGCTGTTGTTGTCACGCGTGGGCTAAGCCCTACAGATATTAAAGCCGCTGGTTTTCTTTTCCAGTGAGACTATAACGGAAAGGGCAAAGCAGGACTATTTAGCACGGCTCAACAACTACATACGACACGTCGAAAAGGATGACGATGGGGCGTTGCCGTTGAAAGCTCAGCTTCTTGACCCTCCCACCTGTATGCCTGCCGTTTCTCTTCGTCAGTAATCTGTAGAGCGCTTCAGTCTATACGGCAGTGGCGCTGGCGCTGCCCTGCTGAGAGGTCAACGAACCCGCGTTGTGCTCCTCGCGACCAATGAGTAGTTTTGTCTTCCCAATTGTGTTAGAAGTCGGATAGTAGCGGCTGGTCACCGATGCTAGCCTACCGGTAGCCGGAGGCGGGGGGGAAGACACTTTTTTTTGCGTGTAGGACAAGGCAGCAGGCTGTGGTTGGTTTGGGACAGAAAGAGAAGGAAGAAGAAAACGGCGCTGTCGTGTAACAGCGGGCCAAGACGCGGGGAGGAAAGAGAGCATTGCTCGCCCGACGTTGAACGGCGTTTTCCCGTGATGCAAATGCAAAAAGCCACATTGTCTTGGGAGGGGGGGGGGGGGGGAAATCGTATGACAAACGCATCAAAAACCATTGGTCGCGGTGACGGGACAGATGATGGGTGATGCGATTGAGAGACACGGCACGCGTCTCTCTGCGGTTGAACTGCCGTATTTCGACTCAGACAGGCATGGACGCGCAGCTGAGACGCGTCTCTCCTCATATTGAAGGACGACGATGAAGAGGCGCGCGTATTCGTGGATGGAAAAGCCCGTGGTGCATCGTCGCCGATGCCCTGTTAAATTGGCATGATTCGCACGCAAGGACAAGATGATGCAGCCAATCACTTTCCTTCAGAGACATTCAAGTCTCACAACCATGCCGGGAAACCCAGTTTTGGAAACTTGTCCGATTGCGTGTATGGTGTACTCAAGTGCAGGAATATCTAAACAGCGGAAAAAGCAAAATCAAGCCATCCAGCAGCTCAATCAGTCAACACCATTCCACCTCTCTCAACGACAGACAGCACAGGACAAGGAATGGCAACAGGCAGATAAAAATGATTTTGCATTCATGCAATCGATAATCACGGGCTTCTTGCCCGGCAAATAGTCTAATGAATTACTTAACAAATGGCAAACGTAGAAAAACAATCCGTGACCTTTTATCAAACGCCGTGTGAGCCCCGTTGGCTCTTTTTCTTTACCGTGATGCAGTGTGCCTTGTATTGGTGCCAGTGACTTTGGAATATTGGAGCAGAAAGAGCAAAGGTGCATGTCGTGGAACAAATCGTCGTAATCAGATGTGTGCTACGTTACGCATTCTTCACCAGCGACGGCTGCGTAGCGGCATGTTGTTGGCGTTGTTACCACCTGGTAATGTCGGCGTCAGAATTGTCGTTTCCTCCAAATTCCTCTACCAGCGTCGGCGAAACCCACCTCTGCCACCACCGCCGCGACCACGTCCCCAGCCGCCATAACCACGGCCACCGCCGCCGCCACCGAAGCGAGCCATCTCAGCCAGACGAGGGTCAATCTGCTGCTTCGCCTCCTGAAGAACATTGACAAGCTCACGGGCCTGCTTCTGGTCTATCAACTTGTTAGTACACGGGAGCCTTGTTTGTCATCAGGTGTTCGCAACTTACTGTCAGTGGTAAAGAACGTAATGGCAGTGCCGTTGGCGCCGGCACGTCCGGTACGACCAATACGATGAATATAGTCCTCCGAGTTGTTGGGGTAGTCGTAGTTGAGCACATGAGTAATGTTACGAACATCTTTTCAAAGAAAAGAAACATGTTAGCAGTCGAAAATACACACGTAGGCGTGTTACAGCAGCGAGTTGTTCCAGCGCTAAAGTGTCAAGTCGTGCAGACAGCTTCCACAGCTCTAGATAGATTTGGCTAGGTGCGTCGGCCAGTCTGCAGATGCATCATCCCGATTTGCTAAAAGCGAAGGGCGAGGGGGGCAATCCAATTGCGGTTTGTATGCAAGTTCCAGTCCTGGAGAATACGAATGCAATCACAGGTCGTCCTCGGAGATCAGGGAGCCTAGGCAGACAACAAGCTTGATCAGGGTCAAGAGATGCCCACCTCCACACTCATACCACGGTGAGAGAAATGGGTATAAGGGTGGAATACGAGTATAGCAATGGTGCGGCTACACAGCGGATCGAGACTCCAAGCATTGAGAACCACGTGGATACGGTCATTCCAGGCAATTGCGCGCAGTAAAGATGGCCCCTAGACACAAAAGAGTCAAGTATAACACGTGTTTTGCTGAAAGTTGCCAAATGAGGGGGGGAGGGAATAGGTATGATACTCACCAATACCACGCGAGGCCACGTCAGTGGCCACCATGATGGGGCTCTTGTTGGTCTTGAACTGGTCAAGGACCCAGTCACGCTCGTTTTGTTGCTTGTCACCGTGAATCGAAAGGGCGGGCCATCCGTCCTGGCGAAGGAATCGGGTAATGTCGTCGGCGACACGCTTGGTGCCAACAAAGATGAGAATCTTGTTCTCCTTGTTCTCCATGACCTTCTCAAGGTGCTTGATCATGCGGTCACGCTTCTCCATTTCGCTGACAACCTCGACAATCTGAGTAATTCGGTGGTTGGCAGCGAGGTCCATGGAACCGATGTTGACCTGAATGAAGTCCTGAAGGAAGTCGGAAGCCATTGTGCGGACATCCTTGGGCCAGGTAGCAGACCACATGAGAGTCTGGCGGTCAGGGCGAATCTGCTCAATGATCTTGCGGATCTGGGGTTCGAAACCCATGTCAAGCATGCGATCAGCCTCGTCGAGGACGAGGTAGGTGACACGGCGCAAGTTGGTCTTTCCGGCTTCAAGCATGTCAATCAGACGGCCGGGAGTGGCAATGCAGACCTCGACACCGCGGGAAAGGTCACGAATTTGAGGGCCCTTGGGAACACCACCGTAGACACAGGTGTTGCGAATGCGGGAAGAGCGACCAAACTTGGTGATTTCCTGCTGAATTTGAACAGCAAGTTCTCGGGTGGGAGCGAGGACGAGGACAATGGGACCATCGCCAGGGGCAAGGAGGGGCTGCGCATTGATATGGACGATGGCGGGAAGACAGTAGGTAAGGGTCTTGCCGGAGCCAGTCTCGGCAATACCGACAACATCGCGACCGGAGAGGGCCATAGGCCAGCCCTGAGACTGAATGGCAGTGGGAGCAGGGAAACCCTGAGCCTTAACTTCATCCATAACGTAGCGGGGGAAGCCAGCCTCGTCAAAGGTCTCAACAGGCTTAGGAACGTTGTTACCAGCAATGGTCATCTGGTGCTTGGAGCGGAAAGCTTCAACCTCGGCATCAGAGCGGTTCTCAACATCGCTGTTGACCTTGTAGAAATCCTTCTCGAACTTGGGCAGGGTAGAGAAATCTGATTGGAAGGGTTAGCGAATTTGACAATGTAAAGGGATCATTTGGTATAGTTGCATACCCCATTCCTGTTTACGCAGACCGGCGCCGAGAGCAGACATGCGGTCACCGCCGCCGCCGCCGCCGTAACCACCGCTGCCGCCATAGCCACCGCTGCCATAACCACCACCACCACCATAGCCGTTGGATCCGCCGTTGGAGTAGCCATTGCTGCGACTGTAAATGAAAAAGGGTTAGCTGACTGCATATGTGTGCTATCGGGTCTCGTCTATGGAGGCGCTGCTGGGTTGGCATGTAGGCGCTGCCCCCTTTGTGTTGTCGCCGGGCAGGCAGAACAGACACATCGCCACAGCCTCATTCGCGCCCAACAAACAGGCTTGCGAGACGGACAAAGAATAAAACAAAGGCAAAGAACTTACCCTCCGCCGAAACCACCGCCGTAGCCGCCGCCGCCGTTGCGATCACCACGATCGTCACGATCACGTCCGTAGCCTCCACGACCACCACCACCACCACTGTAGCCGCCAGAGCGACCGCCGCGATCACCGCCGTAGCTGGACATTGTTGGATCTGCTTGTTTGCGGGTGGTTGTCGAGTGTTGGGGGAATGCGATCGAGCGAGGTATTACAAAAAAAAAAGTATGGAGAGGAAAAGAGTGAAGAGTCGAACGTTGGGAACACCGGATGCAGATCTGGAAAGATGGAAGACCTCTGCCGCACGGGGAAAAGGGAAGATGATGAGAAGATGATGATGTTTGAGGGGAGTATGAAGGGGCAACAGCAAGGTTAACAAAGATTTTTCTTAGCCTGGCCTCTGAACGGGCCTTCCGCAGCCAACTTTTTTTTTTTTTTTTATGGGCCGCACTTGACTCGAACCACGGGGTTCTGCTGTGCTAGCCTGCCTGCGGAAATTTTTCGGTTCAAAATAAAAGTCAGATAACGACGCTTCATTGATTGGGTAATCATTTGTGGGTCTGTACATATCTCAGCCTCTCATGTTCCAACTTGCCTCTTCTCAACGCCCAAGTACCCTGTACTTGGATAAGGTTTGAATGACATGGAAAGCAAGCATGGGTTGGGTGTGCCATACCTCTGGCACTTGGTAGATAGCTTTCTCATGTAGATCTGCTTCTGTGATGGGATGTGTTACGTCTACACGACGTATTTGGTAGCAGATAGGACGTCTTCTGCAATGCTGCCTCGAGTTTTTGCTTCCTGTATGCACCTCCACGTTGAACTAGACGCACCTTTTTGCAACCCCACCCACGCACCAAGGTACCAGTTGAGCAATTCACAACACACAGTCACACCAAAAGAACGACCGCCTACACAGATGGGCAAGGGGATAAGTAGAACTGCTTCGTGGCCGATACAGGTGGCCGAACCGGGACGCGTGATGGCGTCCATTTCTTTATGCTCTACGAGCCTAGACCCAATTCTATGATATCGAACAAAGAAAAATCATGACGCGAAGAAAAATGATGCACGTATTATACCCCAACACCGGGAATCAGCTTCCCACCCAAAGATTACCGTCATTGCCCATCGTAGGGATGGCGGTCATTGTGCACTGACTGCCATGGTCCGTCAGGAGGGCCTGTATCTTGCGCGGCAATGGTTTATTCTCGAGAAATATCGCGACCAAAGGCCTTGGACTTGAGCCAGTCGAGGATAACCAGAACACGGTTGCGAGCTAAATCTCGGTTAGCATGTGAAATATGTGGCAAGGTTAAGAAAACTAACTGCTAAAGCACATGGAGAGGTAGGCACTTCTCCAAAAGAGATAGGTCAAGCTACCACCAGTGGCGAGGTTACCGTTCCACCAGCTGACGTCGGCGACCGCCTTTTCGCTGCCAATGTAGGCCAAGCTGCCCTGGTGAGAGTAGCGAAAGGGCTTGACGTCCTTGATGCGGCGGAGCTGCTTCTCGAGGACCTCAATCTGGTGAGCGTCGTCGGCCGCGTTGCCGGCCTTGAGGTTCATCTTGCTGCTGAGGTCGTGGATGCGGGCCTCGAGGCTCTCCGTCTTGGCCATGTTGTTGAAGAGACGGGCGAGGAAGCTGCCCTCCTGGGAGGCGACCTGGGCGGTGGGGGCGTAGCCGGCGACGGCGCAGTCACCAACGGCCCAGACATCACGGGCGCCCTGGACGACGAGGTACTCATTGACAGCAAGACCGCGGCGAGAGTCTTTTTGGGCGGGGATGCGAGCCATCATGTCCTTGACAATGGGGCGGACAGCGTTACCAGTAGCCCAGACGAGGAGGCCGTAGGGAATTTGCACGCGCTCCTTGGTGCCGTCGGGCTTGCTTATTTCAGCCTCGACGGTGTTTTCGGTTACATTCTTGACCATGGTCTTGGTCATGATGTCAATCTTTTCCTCGCGCAAGGTGTTTTCGGTGTAGTCAATGAGCTGCTTGGAAAAGGAGGGCAAAACGTTGGGCAGCGCCTCGATGAGGGTGACCTTGAAGCGGGGGCTGATGCCGGGGACCAGCTTCTTGATATCCTCTTCGAAGAAATCTTGCAGCTCACCGGCAAACTCGACACCGGTAGGGCCGCCACCGACGACAACCATGTGCATGAGGCGTTTCATCTCTTCTTCGGACTGGCCGCGGAGAGCGGCGGTCTCGACGCAGTCCATAATCTTCTTGCGGATGCGCTGAGCATCGCCAATTTCCTTAAGGAAGCAGCTGTGCTCTCTGACGCCGGGGATGCCGAAAGTGGCGTTTTCGGCGCCGACGCCGACGACGAGCATGTCGTAGGGGATCTCGGTGGTGTTGGTCGCGCCCTGGACCTCGGACTTGTCAACGACGGTGATGGTTTTGCGCTCCGTGTCGACGCTGGTGGCCTCGGCTTCGTAGAAGTTGGCGGCGCCCTTTTTGTGGCGCAAAATGGCGCGAACAGGCTCCATGATGGAGCGGTGCTCAATGAGGCCGGTTGTGCACGAGGGCAGCAGAGGGGTGAAGAGGAAGTAATTGCGGGGAGAGACGACAACGACATTGTAATTTTCGGTGTCGAGATTCTTGAGAAGGGCGACGGAACCCCAGCCGGTGCCTTTTCGAGGGTCAAGTGTCAGTAGATGACAGTTGGAGGGGGGTTGAGGGTCGCGGCCCGGTGACCGGAGTAGTCGGCCGCACGATGTGTCATGTTACATACCTAGGATAACGAGGGTCTTCTTGGAGGGATCGGGGACAAATTGCTCGCCGGGATTGCGGTCGTCGTAGATGACATAGGCAGTATAGCCGAGGGTGCCGAGGACGGAGAGGTAGGTGAGGCGCCAGATCCAGCGAAAGGTTGTGCGTAGCTTGCCGGGCCTGGGCTTGGGCGCTTCGTCCGAGTAGGGTCTGCGAAAGGCGATGCGGCCGGTGACGGCGAGTCTCATGGAGGGCGAGGGACGGGTGGCGCATCGCGAGGAAATGGAGGAAGCGCGCGCAGCGGCGGAAAAGGTCCTGGCCATGATGCGAGCGTTGGAGCCGGCGAGCTGGAGGCCAGGTCTGGCAACGGCAGCCATGGCTCTCGATGACGAGGCCATTTTTTTTGTTTTGCTTTGGGCTGTGCAGTCGTGAAAAGGTAGAGGTGTCGAGTCAATGCAAAAAAGAATACGCTCGTTTCGACTAGATGAAGAATTCGTGAGTAATGGGATGCTCCGAGGACAAATGTACAGAGAGCTTCGCAATTGGCGAAATGGATTGATCGCTGGTGGTTGAGAAGAGAGAGGCGCAAAGGCAGTTTGGCCGGAAGGGAGAGCTTGAGCTGTTTGCGAGTCAAAAGGTCGAGCCAGTCATTGGTCGCTAAAAAAAAAAAAAGAATAAAAAATCTTTCTTTCGGACAATTGCAGGCCAAGCCAATCCCAACACAGGCAAGCCAAATAGAAGCACGAGAAGCCCACTCTGACGGCCCTTTTAACGGTGCTTTACAGGCTTGAGCGGGTTCAGCGGCTTGTCAGTGGACTCAGGGGAGTTTCGGCGGGTTCAGCGGGCCTCTTAGTGGTGAGAATGAGAGAGCCGGGTTTCTCTTTCAGCGGCCTTGTCCGCCCGATTACAAGGCTTTCAGGGGGTTGATAGCAGGTGATGCCTGTCGTTTGTGTCCCAAGGGACCCTGTTGGCTCTTAGGGACCCACTGTAATCGACTATGATGGCCTGCCCGTTAATGACGCAGTCTGCGATAAGACTGGAGATGGACGGCCAAGATTTTTTTTATTTTTACAAAGACGAGATGAGGTTGTAGATAAGGGTGGAAAGGGAGGAATAGAAAAAAAGGGCACACGAGTAAGTAATTATGTGCGTGATACAGGCGAACCCTAGCCCATTGCCTACCGAGGTACCTATGTACCTTGTTATCGTGACTCTTGTCCCTATTTACCAGAATTTATTACTCGCTTGCGCTTTGAGATAGATGCCTTCTCCCTCTTACTACGACCAAGAGCTGCCACATGCATATCTGAGAAAGCTTGTGAGAATCCCACACCTGTACCCGCCCAGCTGACTGCCATATTACTGGCGCGCCCGTCCCAGCGCCTCTGCATTACTCTTCCTCCGCCTCGCGCCATCCGACCTTTTTCGTCAGCCGCATGACCATTATCTTGCAAAGACGAGAACTTATTTTCAAAAGACCTTGGTCCGTGATTCTCCGGTCAGTACAAACTTCAACTCCCGTTGACTCTGCCTGCACGCGCCCTGTCCGCTCTGGCGACTGCCAAAGCGGCCCGGTAGCTCCCGCGCGCGTTGCACATGCCGAGGTGCTCCGATCCCTTGCGCCAACCAATGCGCAAAGGACTCGGATGACCGCAGATTACGGAGAGCATTTCTTCTGACGTTGGAATACAAGCCATTTGAAGCCACCCATTCACCCGTTGTAGTCGACATGTTTTCCGCTGGCCCAGCTGCTTCCATCCAGCCATATTTCGACTAGCAAGAACCAAGCTTCTTCTTCAGCTCGACCGGGTCGGGAATCTCTCCATTTCTCACCAAACACTCGAGCTGCTTCTTGTCAGGCCAAGTTTCGTAGCACTCCAGGTACTCTTCCGCGAGAAACTCTGCTATAGCAGGACCCAAATCAAGGCTGAGCTTGCGGTAAGCCTCCATGTCCAATGTTCCGGACCACCTGTTCATGCCAGCAGGGTAAAACCCAGCATACTCCCAGTCAAGCACTGCTTTGACCTGCAGCGTCTCCCGATGCATCATGATGTTGTGCGCCGCCAAGTCGCCATGCTGAAAAATGTACTCGGCCGTCTTGCGAGGCAGAGTATGGAACGCCGCCTTGTTGCGCTTCCACGGGGGTTGCGTGTCGATGGACAACCAACGAGGTGGCATCACAAAGCCGTCTAGACCCCTCTCTTTGGACTTGAGCTTGGAAAGTTGAGGCAAGAAAACGTCTGTGATGAAGGCAAGTGCGCTTGAGTAAGCCTGATCAACACACTTCTTGCATACTTTTTCCTCTGTATGCTGCTGGGCTTCCGGCCGCAAGCAGCCCTGCTCTTCGATGTTGTGTAGCATGATGCCATCAAGTCGCTCTGTAATCAGATATCTGCGGCCGTCTGGGTGTATTCCATGCTCAATCAGACGTGGCACAGGAATCGTCGTTTTCTTGGCAACAAATTCTAAAGCCCTGGCCTCGTTTGTAATGCGCTCGTGATTCCTGTCCAAGTAGTCCACGTCAGTCGCTACAGTTTGACCTCGGAAACCTCACTCACCATGATCGAAACCAGATGAAGATTCTACCGTCTGGTAGTGTCTCTGGCGGATGGGGAAGTCGAGATGTCTTTTTGAAAGTCGACGCGGTAAACTCGTATGCAACATCGAAGCTTTCTACCAATTCTAGAACAGGGCTCGCCATAGCTGCAGTCGTAGATAGGCCAAAAGAGAGTGCTATATAGCAATAACTCACACAGTAAGCTTCAACTTGACTGTTGTGAGGTGAACTTGTCGAGTTGTTGAATCAATGCAGGCATACCACTTGTCGCCTAGGTAGGCTGCCAGGTGACACACCGCCCCGAATATTACATGGACTAAATGTCTTTCACTTGGTTACAATGTGAGAAGCGGGATTGCTTGTGTACAGTATTTGTTTGTGTAACATACACAACCAGGCTCTCAGCACCCAAACAAACGTGCATAAATGGGGCATAACGACCCTGCGGCGCCGTGAGTGTTTGTGTGCAGAACAAAGACTAAGCATATGCAACATGTTGTTTAAGCGAATAGTGCTATAATTGTTAATGTGTAAAGATGATTCTAATTGCTATTGGGCGCCGAAGCGAGGAACTGATGAGCTGCTTGCATTTGGAAATGGTGCCTCGTCCCGCCGTTACCTGAAAACCCATCTTAAAGTAATGTCAAAATTCCGTTAAACCATTGAAAGCGGTCTCAAAATGCTTCAGTGCTTGCTGGTTGCTCATTTACGAAGTTAACATGGTTGCGGATGGGAGAGGGCGCAGAGGGCAGCAATCAGCCTTTTGCCCTACCGCACTTTCCTGAACATTCTTGAGTAATTGAAGGATTGATATTCGTACACTAAAGAAGCCTATCATCTATTGAATATCATTTACGGCCCCGATTTGAAGGTGTACTTTGCTTGCGGTCAACGAAGAATTGCACCACACTTCAAGCACTGACTTATCGACGAAGTGACCGTTGCCTTGCATTGTGTACATTTTTTAGTCTGGGCGACAGGGTTGACCAGCTCAGGAGCTATTTCATTATGTTAGTGGAAGATTTAAACCCAGAGAGGGACTCCATAACTCACATTCTGTCGAATGCATTTTGATGCCAACGTTGTGTGGTAGGTCTGCTGGTAGGTCTACTTTAGTTGACTTTGCGGCAGCTTGATGGTGAAGGATTTTGATTTCTAGAAAATCTAGGACTTTATGTACTCGAGAGAGCATCTACGGGTAGCTGGTGACGCAAACACTTTACAAACCGGTGAAGCTGATTAACCAGGGAAGCTGATTGACTGCCTGTCATGTCGGGATGTACAACATGGCACATGACCAACGGGAGACACCTCCTTCATCAACATAAGCGCCCGGGAAGATGATAAAAGAGGTGAGAAACTGCTTCCTGAAACTACAAGTCAAAATAAGAAGGCCCCAAAAAGCATCGGTGCACCTGCAATTTGGCCGGAGAGCCCGGCGGAACGGGACCGTCAACCCGACGACGAGTGTGCAGTCGTTCAACGTGCCCTCTTTCAAAGATGGAAGCATGGTTGCAAGTCGGAAGAGACCATAAAGACTTGAATACTGGTTAAGATAAATGGTATATACCTGGATGCCGTTTCTACAAATAATCTCTAGCCGTTGGCTTACAACACATGACTTTGAAACCAACACGAACTCAACCCAAGTGGCGCGACACCCGGACCGCGGTATCTTGCCGCGAGATGGATGATAGAAATACATGTAGCTACGTGTTAGATGCAGAATTTTCTTTGTGATACAATGAAAACTTGATTGCAAGTCAACTGGGCTACTTGCACGCCGCTTCAAGCTCAGTATCAAGTTCAGTATCATGGTAGTGCAAGCTGCGTCGCTTACTGCCACTTGCTTGCAGCACGCGGACTGGGCAGGCAAGACCAATTTAGAATGGGGGCAAAATTAATACAAGTGTATGAAAAAAAAGCTTTATTATTGAATGACATGTACCATGATATCAATGGGCCACCGCCTCAAGAAGCAGCTCCAAGCCACAAGAACAACCGCCGACCTCGGCTCGGACAAAAGTTCTTTGTTTCCAAGCATAAACAACAAAAGATCCATGCAGCCCCCAAAGCAATGATATGTATGTTCATGTTATCGCGGCATCCAAGTCTCCATCACTTTGCCGCCCCCGAGCTCTGGAATCGGGCCGCATAATCTGCTCTGGAGGCGGCGACGCTATCCGTGTCAAACAACGTTTAGCCCCAGGGCACTCGACACGAATCATTTGCGCATCGGATAAACAGCTAAAATGAAAAAAAATAAAATAAAATAAAAAACAAATAAAAAAGTTCCTACTATACCCTAACAAGGTGCGCTCTGGTGGTCGCTTCTCTGCCATGCCAAGCTTTTTCCTCACACATGCAGCGATTCGCAAGGCTGTTGGTGTAGATGAAGACTACCTACCTACCTATCAACTAAATACAAAGTTTCAACATGAGTTTAGGCACTAGTTGGAAGTTGGGGCTAAGCTGCTGGTTGGTGAAAGTCAAGGCGAGATGAATACTATTTACAAAAGCCGACCTAGGCACTCGAGGGCAAAAAAAAAAAAAAAAAAAAAAAAGGGAATTGACGAGGAAATTTCCACGTGAATCAGAGAGAATGCCTTGCCTCATACCCCTGTGATGAGCATCACCTTTTGCACGCTCTGACACTGTCGCGTGCGTTTCTGAAACCCGTCGATGCAGCATCTGCGACGCCCAGTGTCCACAAGTCAGTCGTTAGCTGCCGCAGCCAACCCATCCATGCCAGCCCATTCCATTTGCTGCGTTTTCAACCCACGTCTTGATTTTGATTTTTTTTCTCATGGCAGGTGGCAGATGCAGAAAAGAGGAAGCCCAAGGCTCGCCCTACAAGATAATTGTGCATGAGTCCACGAAACTTTTTCCTTTGGTGGCGTATCATGGTGAACGGCTTCTAACATACATCCGCCCTCCCCCCGACTTGGCGTCACTACTCAATCCCAGCCCATCTCGGCTTGGCACCGCTTCCCAATCAGGAAATCGTCTCTTGGATTCCTTTGCATCCTCTTCTTCTCTCACATATTGCAAATGTTTTTATCGCTGGTTACTTCTAGTATTACTTTGGGGCCTAGATTTGCCCATCCACCTCGGCGCCCTATCATGATTCCTGTTCGGCCAAAGTCGGCCCCCCCCCCTTCCCTTGTCAACTACAAAACCCAACCATGACTTATCTGTCCGGGCGAGAGACCCGACCCGTACGTAGCTCATACATGGCCGTCTCAAGTCGTCGCCCCCCGGAGGTTTGACGTTCCTTTCACATAGAAGCAGGCGGCTCCCGACCACGGAATTCTTCCCTGCGCTGGTTCCCCCCCCCCTTTCCCCCACACCTCTTGCCTTGCCTTGATACACTCTGCATTCAGCTCTTTTCCCCTGCTTTGACTAGCTTTGTTAGTGAGGCCTCGCGCGGAAACAACATGGCCGGAGGAGTTGGAATCTGTCGTAGCCGAGCCCCTGGAGCCCTTCCCCCCTGGCTTCGCGGCTCGCGCAGGCTGTCTTCCGACTAGCACAACTGATTCCTCTCCTCGCTGCTCGGAATCGCCGCTCCCTGTTGGTGCTTTGCAGGTTGGGATGCCGTAAACACCCCGATGACTAGACTGTTACAGACTTGATGCAAGTCGTCCTGCCAGAATAGGCAACGTTGCGTTTAATCATCGTATTCATTACTGCCTTTTCTTCTCTGTGATTTATGTTTTTGCTCTCTTTTTCTCTCCTCTTCGAAACTTTTGTACCCTTTCTCGCGACCCTTTGTTATATACATCCCGATACTCGGGAAGCCCTCTACAGTATTGGCTGAGTGTTGGCACATCTGTGATGCTTCCACTCGGCTCTTCTCATTTATAAGCGGCCTGTACGACGAATGCTTCCCCGCTAAACCCATCTCAATATGGCTCCCGCCGGTATCGAACAAGCTGCCAACAAGCAGTCCACCACACCAACCCGCTTCTTTCCGGAATGGACGCAAGAAGATGACAGTGATGTTGAGATTGCTTCCATTGCCCAGAGGCAGCGAGTTCGCTTTCGAGCTGCCAGTGTCGCTGGCCGACAGAGATACCAATCACCGCCACGTGACGAGCTGCTTTCCCGCCGAGATGTGAGCCAAGAGGCCCATGAGATTCGTGCCATGCTCCAAGGGCGAAAGCTCAAACACTTGGCAAAGGGACTCGGTGCGGCGAGATCAACCATTGCCGACGGGGTGGGCGCCGCCGTAGACGCCGTCGCAGAAGGCATCAGCAACTCGGGCAGTGCTGCGGCCTCTGCCTTTGCGGGAGGCGAAGGGGTCGCCGGCGCAGCAAGCGCGGCTGCGGGAGCAGTGTCGGATGGCATACACAAGGGCGCCAGTGCCGCAGCTGAAGCCGTCGCCAGTGCCGGAGGCGCTTTTGCTAGCGCTGTGGAAGACTCGGTCGAGGATGGAAGCAAGACAAGAACGACGACCAAGTATGATGCGCCTTCACCGACGCAGGAGCCGCCTCAAGTGACAGAGGCGCCGCCGTCGCCGTCACCGTCACCAACTTATTACAGTGACCCTGTTCCTCCCGAAATCACCGACGGCCCAGTTGAGGATGTACCACCTCCCAAGGCAGAGCAGCCTCCGGATGACACTTCCGGTGAATCAGGATTCAGCTCATCGGTACTAGACCGCCCTCCCCTTGGTAACATGCACAACGCAGCTAACATGGCATAGGCTGAAAGTTATTCGGCAAGCTCATCAGATGAAGCACCTACCCCTACAGATGGCAGCCAAAAGATTTCGCTCAGCACTCTTGTCCCTGGCGCAACCGTTACTGGCCCGAGCGGCACCCGTCTACAGCTGACGCCTATCCTGACAAGCCCTCTTCCGGCCGCGACGTCTGGCATCAAAAAGGGCACAACCGCCAGCAACAATGACACCACGGCGCCGTTTGTCGTGGTCCCTGACCGTACCACGATGATTGTCAGCATCTCACCGACCTCAAACATGGCACCCGATCGGACAGGGGGGCCAATCGCCGACCTCAACCCCAACGGTCCGGACCGGGAGGAGAGTGGTGGTGGTGGCGGCGGCGGCGGCGGCGGCGGACTCAGTACCGGTGGCCAAGATGCTGTCATGTCCATAGGCGTATTAAGTATGTATCATGCAACGGAGATGGAACGCAGCGGTTTTGCTAACTGTAGTACCCAATAGTCGGCGTCTCTGCAGCTGTTGCCCTTGCATACTTTCTCTGGCGAAGACGCAAGCGGATCATAAACCCTAATTGTGTTGTTACCGGCGGCGGCGGCGATTCACCCAAAGACTTGTTCAAATCAACACTTGGTAGAACAAAACGGGGTCTTGTCAATGTTGCCAGACGGATTCCCTATCTCCGCGACAAGTTTCCCCGCGAGAACAGATGGGACAATCTCGGGGATCCATACGGCGACTTTTTCACGGAAAAGAGTCTGAGTGCTGCCAACGACGCAGCAGCTTCTGCTGGCTTTGATCCGGCTGTCAATGAGAACCGCAAGCTCGAACCCGTCACGATCCAAACTAGCTTTACACGCACAACCTCAGCAGCCTCGCAGTTCAACAGCACCGCCGGTGTCGGGGGCACGTTTTCATCAGTCGGCGTCTCGACTGTGGAAGCCTCGGCGCTGGGCATCTCTTCAGTCGCAGAAGCCAACGCTCGAGCGGCGGAGCCTGGCTCCGACTCTCGGGGACTGTCACCCTTTGCAGACCCGGCCGACGACACAGCACCAACCAGCCCGACGGCGATGCCACCAGCGCGCTCTGCCTCGCAGGCTCGACACCTGGCAGGCGGCGCCAGCAGCCACGGGCCCAAGCCGTCCCTCTCCTCCACCGCCCTAGAGTACAACCTGACCCTGCCCTCTGCCCCTGGCGCGCGCCGCATCAGTGACCTGTCGTCTCTGTCGTCGGGCTTTGGCGACGGCGACATTTTTGTGCCGTCCAAACAGGCGCGCAAGTCGAGCACGTCCAGCAAGTTGCAAAAAGTCATTAGCAACAGCGACAGCAACAGCAACAACAACAACAACAACAGCAACAACAACAGCAGCAGCAATAACCGACACAGCACCGCCACGACCGTCACCACTACCACCACTCGCGGCGGCGACACGCGCCGCGATACCGTCTTTACCGAGGCGTCCGAGGACTCGCCGCCGCGCTTCCGCACCGTCAGCTCGTGGGTCCGCCAGCAGTCGGGCCGCGTCAAGCGCGAGAAGCAGCGCGAGCAGGACGCCGCTGATGAGTCGGGCACGCCGCCGCCCGTGCCGCCGATACCCCCGGAGCAGGATTTCCGGCTGATGATGCCGGATGGCGAGGTGCCGCGAAGGGTCGAGGATACGGAGACTGGGGAAGGAGGCGGCGATTGGGGCTCTCAAACGAGGAGCGTGCTGAGCGGGACGATTGGGGCGGCTCGTTGATGAGAGAACCGGGGGGGAGGGGGGGGGGGGGTTGGTTTGCGAGAAGGATATAGAGTTGATGCCGATTGTAGAAAATACCACTAGCAAGAAAATACCACTTAGAAACCAAGAGAAGACGGCTCATCTGCCATGGACTGCAGAAATTTGTCATTCTAGATTGCATGTCAGCTAGCAGTCCTTATTTTCACAAGAGTCTGCGTGTGTCGTTGGTCTATTAACCTCTGGCGAACTATTCCATGATATGCTCAATTGTTCTATTCCGTGAACATTTCGTCATGTGCTCGCTCAGTTTGAATCTATCTCGAGGGAAACGTTTCGTGATATGCCCAATTGGAATCTATTTCGAGGAAAATATTTCGTGATATGCCCAATTTGAATCTATTTCGAGGGAAACATTTCCCAAAAGCCAATCTCCATCTACCATTGCGTCAGCACTCGCCGTAAGAAACAAAAAAAAAAAAAAAAAGAAGTGAAACAAACCCTTGTCCCGTGGATAAAGATCTTGACCAGCTCCTCTATCCTCGCAGGCGAGCAGTCACGAATTTTCTTTTCAATAAGATCTGCAAAAAAAGTATCAGACCCAGTACGCTACACTGCCCCCCCGCGTCGAAATCCAGCAAGATGGATTGAGAAAACAAAACAACAAATCGTCGCACAACTATCCCGGGACTCGATGCTCCCGAGGGGTGCACATTGAACAAAAATTGGGTGCCAGGAAAGGGGGAAAGACGTACCGGAGCCGAGACGCACAGCCTCAACATAGTCTGCCGCACCATAGGTTTCTATCCACGGCCAGTACGTGTTGGCCTGCTGATCGCGGACAGTGGCCGGATGCGCGGCGAGCATCTGCGCGACGGCGCCGTAGCCCAGCAAGCACGGCGCAAGGGCCATTTGCAGCGCGAGCAAGTCCTCGGACTGGCCGATATCGAGGACATAGCGAGTGTACGCGGTACAAGCTACAAGGGAGGGGGGGGAAGAGTTGCGTTAGTTTATGGGTATGTGTACGTCTTGGGGTGGAAATGTGTGTACAAGTAAACATAGAGGGGGTATATACCTTGAAGTTCTGGAGTGGCTTGGATTTCTTGCTCGGAGATGCCAAAGCCCTTGCAATAGTTGATGTGAAGGTCCATTTCGCGGACAATATGGCTGACAATCTCGTTGGACTAGAACGCATAATCATTGTAAGTAGATGAAACTTGAAGTTCAATAAAGGGTCTTGGACAAACCGCGTACTCGTTGAATGTCGATGATATTCTTGGCCTTGTACGCTGCTAGAGAATTCGCACGCGCAAACTGTACCTAAATACCCATTTCATCAGTTTCAAGATTTTACAATGACATTAAAAAGAATAGACACGTACCAAGAATAAATAGTCTTGGATTATGTATCCTTTGAAAGAATCCAGAGGCAGAGTTCCGTTGCCCAGGGCCATGACAAACGGATGATGGACAAATTCTTTCCACACGCGCCGCACGTCGGGCCGCTCCAAAAGGTACTCGACAAAATAACCACTTTGAAAAAAAGAAAAATTAAAATAAAACGTCAGCGCGCACAAATCTTGATCGGGGGACGGTTTTGCAAAAAAAAAAAAAAGTTGAAAGGCACGTACGGGGAAAACGGCAGCGCGTATGACGAGTGAAAGTGGTTCAGCGGCCCGTTGCCGCCGCCGAGCTGCGGCGCCGTCCGGATACCCGCCGCTACGTACCGACACGCCGCGCGCACCGCCGTAGGCACGTCCTGACCCTTGGCCAAGTGTGCCGAAATCGCCGCTACAATATTGACAGCAACAACATTGGTCAGCAAAAAAAAAAAACCAAAAAACCCCAGCTAAAAAAAGAAACAATTTTCTTTTCGAAAAAGCTCGCCCCCCCCCCTCCTCCCTCCGACTTACACGCCAGCGAGCATCCCGTGCCGTGGGTGCTCGTGCTCGGTTGAAACGGGCTCTGCACCTTGACGACCTCGCCCTCGGGCCCAACCAGCACGTCGACCACGACCTTGTCCGCGTCCTTGTCCTCGTCCCCCGCAGCAGCCGTCATGTCGGCCGCGCGCAGCGGCACGTGCCCGCCCTTGACAAGCACCCACCGCGGACCGAGGCGGTCGCGAATCGTCTGCGCGAGCGCCTCGAGCTCCTCAACGCCGCCAACATTGTTGTTGTTGTTGGGACGCTGCTCGGCAATGCCATTCTCGGCAAGGAGAAGCTTGGCCTCGGGCACGTTGGGCGTGAGAAGCGTGGTGCGTGCGAGAAGCCGGTCAGAGAGGTGCTTGATGGCTTCGTGGGGCAGGAGCCGCGCGCCAGACGTCGATATCATGACCTGTTTTTTTTTTGTCATGGGAGCTTGTGTATTAGCGAGAGGGACCACCGCCAATTCTCCGGTACGAAGAAGAAGAAATAAAGAAAGAACGTACAGGGTCGACGACGACAGTGGTGAGGTTGTGCTTTTCAATCATGTCCGACAAGACATCAATCGTCTCCACGGACCCCAGCATGCCTATGTTGCAGCATCGTCAGTCATTGGCAGAGAAAAAAAAGAGAAAGAAAAAAAAAATGAAAGAAGAAAAAAGGAAGAAAAAGAAAGAAAAAGAACAAGAAAAATTACCCGTCTTGACGACATCCACGCCAATGTCCTCCACCACAGCATCAATCTGCCTCCCCACAAACTCAGCCGGCACAACGTGCACGCCCATGACGCCCTTTGTGTTTTGCACCGTGAGCGCCGTCGTCGCCGTCATGGCGTAGCACTGATGCGCCGCAAGCACCTTTTGGTCCGCCTCCAGCCCTCTAAATTGTCAAAAAATGTTAAATCATGTATTAGCTGGGAAAATGATTTTTCCCCCTTTGTGAATAAAGAAAAAAGTCCCCCCCCCCCCGGTTTGAAAAACTTACGCCCCGCCAGAGGGATCGGAGCCGGCGACGACCAGCACCCTGCCCTGAACCATGTCTGACAAAAAAGTCAATCGTGGAGCGAGCTGGATGGAATGGGAAATGGTGAGTAGTTGCAAAGATTACTGATGAAATAGACGCGGGTAGTGGCAATGTCGAGATGATGGCATGTTGATGTACATACCAACTTCTCATCGACGCCATATTTCACTCACCGATACGGATTACAGTGGGGTCCAGCCACGGAGCGCCGCCCCCGCCCCCGACAAGCCGTGCCGTATTCACATGTTCATCAGCGTATAAGACGGGAGATGATGTATATATAAATTCAGTATCAAGATCAACCAACCAGACACCAATCCAGACTAAAAAAAGGGACATCATCTTCTTAAAAAACCAGGGTTTCAGCGCGCTCCTAAACCGCCTGTGCTCTTTCCGCGACGCCAAAAAGTTGGCGGATGTTGCACCCTGACGCCATGCTGTGCCGACAGAGAATAAACAAGAAAAGAAAGAAAAAAAAAAAAAAAGAGACAAAAAGACAGAAAGAAGAAAAAAAAAAAAAACACAAAAGAAGGAAATTAAAAAGAGAGAATTGTCAAATAAATACAGAATCCAGCGGATGCCAGAAATACAAACAAGTCTAGCGCCTCAAGTTAAGAGGCGGCGGCAGCATGCTGTTCCGGAGATACTCGGTCGGCTCGCTCACGCTGCGCTGCCTCTCAGTGCGATTATCATCGCTATTTAGACTATTGCCGCTGGAATGGCCTTCACCATCCTCATCCTCGCCCTCACCCTCGTCTTTTTCATTCTTCTTTGCCTGCTGAAGCTTTTGGCGCTGCTGCTCCTGCTTCTGCGCCCGTTTCGAAATGGCCTCGTCCTCGTCCGATTCCTCCTCGCTGCTCCCCTCCTCGCCCTCGTTGTCTGATTCCTCAAACACAATCTGGCGCATGACATTCTTGTCAAACAAATCAATCACCATTCTGCGCACGCCCAGCCGGTAGTGGTTCCATTCCATCAAACCCATGACGTATCTGAAAAAGTCGGTGCTGCGAAACGCCGATGGCTTGCGCTGCTTAAGCTTTTGTAGTTCCATCACGGCCCTCTTATAAATGACAGTGTTTCCAAGATCTACCAGAAGCTCGACAATGCGCCCATTGACTTCTTCGTCAGTGACCAGAGGCGCCGCTACCGCGTTTTCCCTCGGTGGCGTCGCGCTATGAGCCCGCGGTGGCTCACGAACCGTCCGTTGTGTAGCGGGTAATGTGATGGATGATGCCCCAATATGGTCCCACGGTTTCAGCGACAAAAGTTTTGTGACATCAGTCGGAATGCAGTACCCGAGTGAGTGGCCCATCGGCGTCGTATTTGCGTCCCATCCATGTTCAGACAGAATCTCCAGGCCGTGCGTAGATCGAGAAATCAGCCCTAGAACAAAGAAGGCCGTCCCCCGGAGGCTCATGACTTGATGAGACTCGGCGATGCGGATAATCTGCTCAACCACGTCGCTGGCTTCCAGAAATGGCGCTCCAAGCTCCATGCAGCCAACGTTGCCTACTGCCCACATACAGCCCTTGACCTTGGTGATGAGTTCGGGGTCCTCTGCTTGCATTCCATAATCGCGAATCGTCGCCGCAAACTCGTCAAAGTGCCCCTTGTCTCGCAACAACTTGCAGCCTTCCGTTGTTCTCGTCAGCTCCCGATAGAAATGAGGTGGTACATGATTGTCGTGGAATTCTGCCCCTGATTCGGCTTCGTCAAACATTGTGGATTGCTGTCCTTGCTCATCCGAGTCAATCAAGAACGACTTGGCGAGAGATGCCTCAATCACGCCGACGTAGCTGTCGTTTCTACCCAGGAACCAGTCATCCATCTCATTGCTAATGTAGTCGAGTCCATCCAGATAGTGATAACCGATCGAGGTTGAAAGGAATCGCAAAAGCAGCGGCGCGCCAATCTCGCCGAGATGATCTAGCGCTGGTCTGCATTCAACGACGTATTCCAGATAAGTCTTTCGGTTGCATGCCTTTTCCAGAATCTTGACAGCAGTTGCGCACACATCAATCTCAGGGTCATATAGCTGTGTCGACAGTAGCTGAATGGCCCACCGAGAATCACTGACATCTCCCAGCGCGTTTGTGGCGACTGGGCGACGAAGCGTACACTTGCGAAGCACATCGGTCGCGTAGATTCGAGTCTCCTTGGTTCCAGCAGTGAGAGCCTTGGCGAGCAACACGCGATGATGCCCTTGCAGCGTATAATCAAAGTTTGTCAGCAAAAGCTTGATCAAGTCAGGCCGCTGCTTCAAGTCGACAATGTGGTACATCATATTGAACATCTTCCATCGTTCAAGAAGCATCAACCCTTTGAGGTCGCCAGTCAAGACACCAAGCATGGCAAAGTACCCGTTGCAAAGAGTGTCGGTAAGGCGATCTTTGGCAAAAAGCGGAAACTGCGCAGTGAGACCGCTTGTTGGGTCACATTGCGCGAGACACTCTGCCATTTGACGGACCAACTTGCTGTCGGCCAAAATGTTGACGCCTTCGTTAGACTGTAATAGAGAGTGCATCAAGGCACAGCCAGCCTGCACATACTTTTGTGTATTGCGCGTATTTTTTATTTCAGCAAACTTGTACTTGAACGGCCGGTAGAAGCTCATGATTCTTTTCATCCATTTCGATGCCCTCACAGCCTCTTCCAGCCGCTTGCCATTTTGTAGTGGGCCATCGATGATTTTCATGATAATGTCCCAGTTCCATTTCGCATAGTTGGAGCTGTTGAGCACGCCAGAGTCAATCAGCAACTGACGAAAAGTGGTATCATCGAAAATGAGGGCATTATTCGCTCGAGGCTGGCCTTCCAACGCGGCCAAATCAATCATGCTGTCGCTCGAGGGAAGAATACCGGCCATCGTCTCCGACGGCGCGCTTCTATAGAGTGTTTTGCTGACGCTACTGATCTGATACACAATGCTAGATGCGACAAAATGCTCGTCATTGTCGAAATCTGTGGCTGCTTTGAAAAGCTCAGGTAGTAGTTGAAGCTCCGCGCTCCAAGACGGTGGCAATAGCCGGCTGGCAAGCTTCAGAACCTCGGAGAGAAATAGCGATATTTTGCGCTTCAGCATAGCATCTTCTTCTGTTTGCGCAATCTGCAGCAAGCTACGCAATAGTCCGGCCTTGATGAGTACAGCCAGAATGAGTGCAGTATAGTGATCGACGAAATTTTGTTCACTCCCGTCGTCCTCCATATATGACGACGGCTTTTCTTTCGCATCGCCCGATTTTAGGTTGACAACGCGACCGTAGGTGGTCAATCGACGACCAGCAAGAAAAGATGTCGCCCAAGCAGGGGGCTTGATTCGTAGAATTGAGAATAAGAGATCGAGTATAGTTTCTCGCACATGTTCGTTCGGGAGAAGCATGCTATAGATGAGAGACCGGATAGGCCGGAAGTCGTACATGCTGAGGGTCATGATACCAGCCCATGACCTCATGGCAGTGGAGACTGCGCGGCAGCTCTGCTTCAAGATGATTTCGGTTGTGCCTAGTGGATCTGTAAATGCTGCAAAGAGGGCATCAAGACCATAACTGGGCTGCAAATATTTGCGCCTCTGCGGTGTGTCGAGGAGGAACAGGAAGACGGCAGTCAAGCTTTCGGAAGCCTTGTATGAGCCTTCAGAGAGGGCGTCGGACAAGGGTCCGAGGCCGCCTGACGCTATCAGCAGAGGAGGATCTCTGACAAGAATCTCGGCCAGGGTCTCGATACAAATGGGACGCAGACGGTCAATGTTCTGATCGTGTGCCGGGATAGTCGCACGTCGGTCGTCGCCTTGCTCAGCGACAGCGACAATAGTTCTGACGACAGCTCTCGATATTTCCTTGACACCGTCTTTGACATCAAGAAAAGCTCTGACGAATTTGAGAGCTTGCTCGCGCTCGACATCAGCCTTGCGGTAGTTGTTGAGCGAACGGACGACGAGAAAGTCGGTGTTGAGGTCTCGAATCTTCCTGAGCGAAGCCAAGTCGGAAACGGCATATCGCGTGACTCGGTAGCCAGCGGCCACCACTTCTCGACTTTCACTGAGCAGCATCATTTGCATGCGCATGCCAAAGATGGACCACACCAAGTCATACTTGATAGCGGGGTGTCTCTTGAACAGGCCTACAAGTTGGTTGGCGCGGCTGACATAGTACTCGGGCGTCATGCCTTCAACCTCGAGAGCTTGCAGCAGTTCGGCCAGGGCAAATGAGGGGCTCTCGGCCGCTTCGTCGACCTCGGACTCGCCTGCAATGGATTTGCTAGGGCTTTGGTTCGATCGGGCACCGTTGGACAATGAGCTATCCTGGGTCCATGTGCGTGTCGGGGTGGCGGGTCGCGTGCGCTGTTGCTGTGTATCTACTATTTTGCTGCGCAATTCGCGAATTCGCAGGTTACTGGCACTCAGTTCAGCCTCGACTCGCTGGCGTTGATCCTTGGTCTGCTTGGCCTTTTTGACGTTGAGAGCCTCGAGCATATTCTCGCTGCCCTCCTTGATCTTCAACTCGCGGATGAGCTTGTCTTTGAGCTGGAGTAACTGCTGCTCGGATGCGTAGTCTGGTGATTCCTCCATGACCTTGTCCATGACGCCGCCTGTGTACACAGACCCGACATCGAGCCGGCTACCTGCACGGCTGGACATGATCTGGCTCCGAAGCTCGGAGCTGAAACTACCAGGACCGGCGGCCGGATTCAGACTGCTCCCGCGAGGACCAAAGGACATGGCGGATGTGGAGAGATTTCGCGCCGAGGCTGCGTTGGAAGCACCATTGGATGGCTGGAGGCCGTCGCGGTCGAAGCTGGTGCGGCCATTCTGCGGCTGGGGGGTCTGGCCGGGCTGCTGCCCAACACCGCCCTTTTGGCCTATATCGGAGGAATTGGCGAGCATGGCGGCGTCGTCTTGCCCACCGGTTGGGACGGGGCCCTCTGGTGGGCGTGCTGCATCCGTGGGTAGCTATGGCACGGCTCTTCAAGATTGAGAGGAACGGGTGGAACGGGAATTGGCTGGGCGTCGGGCAGTGTGCCACATCCGATGCGACTTGTGGTATCGGGGTCGGAGTAGAAGATCAGCGAGTCGATGAATTACGTTGGAAATGCGGGGGCCTCAGAGGCTGAAGCTGATGTTGAGCTGGGTGATGGCGGGCGAGGACGATGGTTGAGAACGATGGTTAAGCACGATGGTTGAGAGGATGAATTGTCAGTAGTCAGATACAGCCCACAGGCAAGTCTAGTTGGACGTGGTTATGCGGGGCGCAAGGCAGCCAAAAGCAAGTATGGGCTGGAGAGTTGGGGAGCTATTTGTTAGTGCGCCTCGCCAACCAGCTTGCTGTCAGAATCAAAATGAGGGGGGAAATCTGAAAATCCGAACCAATTACTCATGGTTCCTTGCTCACTTTATCATGTATCGTTGCACAAGAGCTGCGACCCATGACTTGGCTGGCTAGCCATGTCATGCCAGGCACAAGTGCTATGCGCGACAGGAACACATCATCATAAACGTGCAAAGTCACTCTGTGGGTTTCACAGGACTTGACGGCACATCGCTCCCCGGTGACACATTTCCCTCCCTTTATAAGCTTTTAAGGGGGATCTCTGTCGTTACCCTTGCCTGCGATAGCCGTGTTCCAATATCCGCCTTGGCCCCGTTCAGCCATGACTATTGGCGGAAATTTGTCAAGGCCCGCGATGAGATGATCAAAAATGAAAGGGTGTTGTACAAGTCATCCGCAAGACCCTGGTTTGTATATGGAATGAAGACGGCTATTGCGTGAACAAGTTGGTAATGTTGAAGAAGAGTGCCAACGTGTATAGTAGGAGCCGAAGATACAATTCCTAACGCGTACAGTCATTCTCAAGTCTTTTTCGCACTGCGACTCGACCCAATCTAATAAACAAATACCGTGGCCAATGCTAGAATTTTGGAGTCTCGAAATGGCAATGACACATTGCAGTACCGCGAGACTCTTGCCCAAATCATTACAAATTATGTCGCTCGGCACCGTGCGCCATTTCTTTGGCTGGAACCTCTGCATCGCAGCATCTGGGAAAAATCAGATCATCAACGGCCAGCTAGAGAGCGACGATTGAGCTCGTTGCTACTGGAGTCTAGTTTAGCTTCGGCGTCGGCTCTTTCGAGACGCGGCCATGGTTTCTCCAAAAGACCCCTCATTGGAAGAAAAGCGAGCAATAGGCAAGACTAACATGCAGGAGGAAAACATGACGTGACTTGAAAGAATAGGCCATCTCGCTGCAAAAGCCAAGCCCGTGCATCTTATCAGCGACCCCGTGGATCCAGGCGGCCCTCCGCGTGCTGGGTGTCGGCGGGCTCCGACTCCCATCTGGCGTGGGCGATCCCCAGCCCAGCAAAGTGGCCTTCCCTCATACAATTCGCCCCATATTACATATGGCAACGTTTGAAAATACGGCGGTTTTTACTCCTCATTATTAGCGCCGTAATATTAGTGGGCAGGCTGGGTGGCCGCTGCGTACTCGATCTCGCATGGGCAAGTGGACGTGGCCGAGCGAACCAACCCGTCCCGGGGGCATGTCCGGACTCGTCAAGGGACGGCGCCGCTGATGACTGTATAAATAATCTTGCTGACCCCATGGCCTGGTATGGCATGTTCAACTTTATCACGTCAATCAAATTTTGATATTTTGGCAGAAATTCTCTTTCCGTTTCACAGTGCCGCCACGCCCCAAAACCTTGCACAACCAGGCGCCTATCTCAAGCCACGGGGACATCCGACGAGAAACAAGGTTCCAAGACCATCGGATCCGGCTCTCATATCTTCACGTTTCCATCCTCCTAAATACGACTACATCTCCCTTTTTGCGCCAACTTGTTGCATTATTTCTACTTTAAGCCTCGCTCCGCTCGCAAACGAGACTTTTGCGTCATCCACCTCAACCTTAGTTCAACCCCCCCCTTGTAGCTCTAGCCCCCAACGAGACACACCACATCACCACAAGTCGAGATGCCCTCAGTCACAGCTGCCCGCTACGGCAAGGACAATGTGCGCCTGTTCAAGACGCACCGGGACCCCAAGACGGGCGTGCACACGGTAACGGAGACTGTCGTGTGCGTGCTCCTCGAGGGCGCCATTGAGACATCCTACACGCAGGCCGACAACTCGGTCGTCGTCGCCACCGACTCGATGAAGAACACCGTCTTCATCCTCGCCAAGCAGCACCCCGTAACACCACCGGAGCTGTTCGCCGCGACGCTCGGCACGCACTTTATCGAAAAGTACAGCCACATCCACGTCGCCAACGTCGACATTGTGACCAAGCGCTGGGTGCGCATGCATGTCGATGGGCGGCCGCACCCGCACAGCTTCGTCAAGGAGGGCGAGGAGAAGCGCAACGTGCGCGCGCGCGTGAGTCGCCGCGGCGGCATCGCAGTCAACAGCGGCCTCTCGGACCTGACGGTGCTCAAGAGCACCGGCTCCGCCTTTCACGGCTTCGTCCGCGACGACTTCACCACCCTGCCCGAGACGTGGGATCGCATCATGTCTACCGACGTCGACGCCAGCTGGGACTGGAGCGTCTTCCCGGATCTGGCCGCCGTCCGGGACGCCGCGCCCGAGTTTGACCGCGCCCACGAGGCCGCCCGCAACATCACCTTCAAGCGGTTCGCCGAGGACAACAGCGCCAGCGTCCAGGCAACCATGTACAAAATGTCCGAGGACATTCTCGAGGCGGTGCCCAATGTCAACAAGGTCTACTACTCGCTGCCCAACAAGCACTACTTTGAGCTCGGTAAGTTGAGAGCCAACTCGGAACGTACACGACATGTTATGAGACTAACACGACAATCAGACTTGAGCTGGCACAAGGGCATCAAAAACACGGGCAAGGATGCCGAGGTGTATGTTCCTCAGAGCAACCCCAACGGCCTCATCAAGGTCGAGGTTTCTCGTGATGGCCCTTCCTCCAAGCTGTAGATTAGAACCCGCCATGATTTGATTTCGATCTCTTTATTTTGTTTCATTGCAGGTAGTTGTAATTTTCCTCACCGTCATCAAATTCAATACCGCGTATTAGATGTGCATCGGAGACTAGATAGCAGCCCCTGTCTGCTTGTTGCGTGAGAAATTTGCAAGTAATTGAGGCTTTTAACAAAGTTATAAGCCCAGATTGACCCTCGGTTTGACCACATTAATTAGGAGTGCCAGTTTTGAAGAAATACTGATGAAGCAAGCATATTGTAGCGTAAAACTATGCCATGGGTAGTATTGGAGCAAGAAACGCTTCTCTATATATTATACAGATGTTACATGATACATCGGGGTTTCCGCATCCACATGCACCCCGTCACCATATCCATGCGATAACATTGGCAACGCACCCCTCATAACCTCTTCGCGTCCGACGCGCGTATGCTCTCGACAACGGTCTCCCAGCCCTGCTTACCCACAGGCACGCCTCCAAACCGCACAAGATTGTCCTTGTACGGGTGCGCGTCGCCCTCAAACGCTTTGAGGCGCGCGAGGCGCTTGTCGCGGAGCCTGTTCTTGGGGAGCATCCCGCTGACGGCCTTGCGGAGCACCTCTGCGCCGCCGTGCTTCTCCATGAGCACGTCCATGGTAACGGCGCGCAGGCTTCCCGGCCGGGTGTTGTGGCGGTAGTACGTCTTGCGCCACTTCTTGTTGCCCGTCGTGTACAGCGCCGCGCAGTTGGTCGCCACGACGTAGTCGCCGCAGTCGGTCGACGGGTCAAACGTCGGCTTGTGCTTGCCCATTAGCAGCACGGCGATGCGCGACGCCAGACGGCCGAGCGACGGCGGCGTCACGTCGTCGGCCGAGGGGGCGGTCGCGCCCGCGGGCAGGCTGGCCTTGGCGGACGTGCTCAACGGTGTGGTGGGCGTGGTGCCGGTGGTCGCTGCGGCGGCGGCGGCGACGGCGGCCTTTTTCGTCGTCAGACCGGCGTGGGGGGCTTTGGCTGATATCTGGTGCCATACTCGCGAGTAGGCTAGTCGTGTCTATGAAAATATCGGATTAGCTGGCGCCATTTCTTTCGCATTGGATATGTCGATCGAGGTTGCTAGGCAGGAGACGACTTACCATGCCAATGGTTTGTGACATGATGCGGAGTTGGGCCTCGACACGAGGCCAGTTTTGACGTTGGGGTATCTGCGCGTAGAAAAAACAGCTGCAAGGCGGATTAAGGAGCCTGGCCTCCGTTGTTATGCCTCCGAATCGCTCGCTTGGTCGTTGAAATGTCGCCAATGCTCACGAGCTTCAAAAGTTTAGCACATACCCCCGTCTCTACCAAAAGATGGCTGACTAACCATATACACCATGAGGGTCACCTGATGTCTTGAAAGAAAACGCCCCAGCCTCGGGGAATCTTATCAGCGGGTCGCAGTCAGCTTTTACAGTTACTAGCAGGCTCTAATTATTAAATAAGCCCGCTAAACAGCAAGCCCAAGCCCGCTGGAAAGGAACAAAAGGTTTGCTCAGCTTCCGAGTCAAGGGGCTTTACACGCACTTCTGATATAACCATATAACTAAAGCTAAACGCAGCGCTTGATCGGCTAATCCGACTCTACTTAGGCAGGGCTTCTCTGAGAATTGCCTCGATCTGGCAGTGCCGTGAGCTCTCAAACGCAACGTTGATGGTACACGCTTTCTGTTTTTCTGGAGCTGCGCGACTGTTAATCGCCACCGAGATGCGACGGAGACGGCTCTGGAAAGGCACCAGGCATTTCTGAAACCTTCTTCAGCCAAGTGTTATTCTCTAAGACGGCGAGCGGAGCTCGTTTGAGCAACACCGCTTTCTTGCGCTTCTGCACGCCAGCTCGGGCCCGAAGGCGATGACCGGCAACGTTGAGTGCTGGTACTGCGGGCTGCTTCGTGGCTGCATTCTCACCTGCACCCCGTTCCCGGGTGGTCAACTCGATCTTGATTGCCTCTTGCACCACCCTTTCCTCGTCGCCTCGGCTTCCAGGGTTCAAGTTGGGGTATTGCTCCATTTGCACCGTGTCTGGTACTGCATCTCCGCACAAAGCAGGCGGCCTTGGTAACGGTCTTGCAAGAATTCTTGCCTCAGCGTTTACACGGGACGGGTCATGCAGCCCACGTTCTTGCGCCCCATATGTGCCAAAAAGAATCTCTTCCTTGTTTGGGGGGGCGACTGGCTGCAACTTTGGGACGTTTATGCGCCGTGTTGTCAACCCGTTGCCCTTGAAAACCTTGATGAGCATTTGCGCTGCCGTCGCACGCTTGGTATAGTCGATGACGACTAATTCCTGAACATCGTACAAGTACTCCCAATAATTCTCAGCCAAACCGATAACCCATTGCAGTTGCTGGCTATAGTCCTGCCAGGTGAGAGAGCGATACCCGCATAAATCGAGGGTCCAAGCAATGGTCATGAATAGCGACCACATATCCACGGCACTTGTCTGCTCCTCACGCTTATAAATTTCTGGAGCAGCAAACTGCGGAGTGCCGCAGAAAGTTCGTGCCCCATGCTTCCAATTGCTAAGACCAAAATCTCTGAGACGGAAGGACAGGTGATTGTCTCTAAAAGTGTAAAGCACATTGGCAGGCTTCACATCGCGATGAAGGAGGCCCTTCGAGTGGAGATAGTCGAGCCCCTTGAGTACGTCATGGTAGACTCTCCGAGCCAGTAGCTGGTCGGCAATATGCAGAGGACGATCTCGCATCTGAACGAGATTTTCGAGGTTTCCATCCTGAAGGCTCACAACGATGCGCATAAGAGATTTGGGCTCATCAATCGTGTATCCGAGAAGTTTGACGATGTTGTCCTGTTATCTATTAGCATGTGCAAGTGAAGCTACTGCAGGCGAAGACGGACATGGAGCAAGCCCTCATGGATTTTAATCTCTCGTAAAGCCGAGCGGTGGAATTTCTGGACTTTGACAGCAACGACTTCTTTTGCCTTGGCGTCGAGGGCCCTGAACACGGTCCCAAAGCCACCGTGTCCAATGGGATCCCCTTGAAGCACAAACCTGGCAGCGTCGGCCGCGTCGATCAGGCTGGGGACTTCATCGTCAGCTGCTTGTCGGGCGTTTGCGTACTCATCTATTGCAGGCAAAGGCAGAGTGTCGGCCATGTTGGGATGTCTCAGCAGTTCAGCTTCGCGCCAGGCCTGCAAGGCGGAAGCTAGCTGAGCCGATGGATAACGCCAGACAATGTCAAACTCGGCTTCGTTCCGTTGGTCGACTTCGATCTCAATCCTGCGGAGACGACAGCTGCTGCCGCCTACCTGACGCAAGCCGCAACTCAGTAGCTTGCGAGAGTTGTCATCACCATATGCTTGACATGAGGCAGTACTCGAAGTATCGACAAACATGATCCCTTGATTGTCTGCTTCGGCCAGAAATGCGCAGTGAGTCTTGGAGATGGCCCTCCACTCCACGGGCATCGCAATGTCCCCGGCACGGCCCATTGTCACGATACAACAAGCTGTTTCATCCGCAGCTCCCGACTTGTACAGGCCGAGGTCGAGGAATTGCTCCCCATCGCGCACCGCGACAAAGTGGCTATTTGCATAGAGGTTGACGATTTTCCTCGCGGCATGGCTCCTTGGCTTCAGAGAAAACAGAACGTTTGCACACATTTCGTAAGATTCACTCTACAAAACCAGAATGATGTAGGAGAGCACGGATTAGCAAGCTGGCATCGGGGATTCTAGCCATGATATGAACATATGAGCGAGTCAACTGCAGAGCCGCGGTGGACTACGAAACAAACATTGTCCCAGGCCAGGTGTCACTCATGTTAGCCATTGGCGCGGTCGACTCCCTGTTGAACATGGCGATGTCTAGGTCATCCTGCCGTAGCACTTGTAGCCTCGGCCGCTGCGCCAGGCGGCCCGGTGTTGATTGGATGCGGTGCCGCCAGAGGCCGAAGAGGGTTGCCTGACCGAGTTTCAGGCCAGCCCCTAGGTACTACGCGGATGTCTCGCTAGCCGCCGAGAGCAGTTGGCGTTCAACAATCAGCAGGCAACCATGCACAGTGTGCCGACGTGATGCGGCGTGAGAGCACTGTGCGGGGACCACAAGCTGGCACCCAAAGATCCTAAGCTACAGTGCTGCGAAACCCGTCAACGCCCTTGTTCAACAATCGCCATGCTTCGAAGTTTCTTGAGTTTTCTTAGGGGCCAAAACTCTGACCTTCCGCCTGAGTACCAGACAGTCGATCCTCTCAATAGCCAAGACGGACAAGAAGCACCCCCAACCGAACGAGGCGATGCCCCATTATTCGAGCCAGACTATGTGTCTCCCACAGAACAAGACGACACGCCCCGAAATCGATTCGACTACTACGTTGACTTGCGAAGGTTTCAACAATTAGTTGAATGGCAAATGCGACATATATCACCCGAGCTCTACGGAGAGTTGGACTCGCAAGTCGAAGTCGCCCGTGACTGGGTTATTGACTGCTGGAAGAGACATGGCATCTGGGCCGCTTCGTGGCTTGGCACTGGCCCAAGTCACAATGACAAATGGCCGTGCCGTGACTCGGGGGGCGTGCCCACCTCTCTGCTCTCTCTGGAACTGGAGTGGGAAATGGAACACCTCGTCGAACTACACAGGCCGACGCGCATTCCAGAACTCTTCGGCAGCCAATACCTGCCCCCGACCCGCGATGTGCCGCTTCAATGGGGGTTCGACCACCTTGTTCGCACGGCGCTATACAACGTGAGTAAGCGCTGGAGGAGGGCTGGCTTTCGTTGTAGTGGCGTGGACCAGCCCGGCGTCAGGTTTTGTCGAGATCTGAAGTTGCTCTACGCCTCGCTTCCAATACCTGCTCGCGAAAAGCTAGATTCGTTGGACGCGTGCTGCTGGGCGGACTTGTTTCGCGGGGGGACGAGGCAAAACCAGGCTCCGCGAACTGACATGTTTGGCCGGCTCATTGGGGACGCTCAAGCGAATTCGATGCCGAGTCCAACTGCGGACGGCTCGGCGCTCGACGCTCCACGAACCACCATATTCGGCCGGGTCATTAGGAACGCGCAAGGGATTGCGATACCGGATCCAACCGCGGACGGCTTAGAGCTCGAGCCTCCACGATTCACCATATTCGGCCAGAACATTAGGGACGCGCAAGCGAATGCGATGCCGGATCCAACCGTGGACGGCTCGGTGCTCGAGCCTCCACGGACCGGCATATTCGGCCGGATCAATGGGGACGCGCATGCGAATGCGATGCCTGGTCCAACCGCGGACGGCTTGGAGCTTGAGCCTTCACGGACCGACATGTTCGGACGGACCACTGGGGACGCGCATGCCAATGCGATGCCGAGTCCAACCGCGGACGGCTCGGTGCTCGAGCAGCCACGAACCGGCATATTCGGCCGGATCAATGGGGACGCGCAAGCGAATGCGATACCGGGTCCAACCGCGGACGGCTTGGAGCTCGAGGAGATTGGTCAAATGGTGCAAACCCGGAGGACGGCTCCAAGAGGTGGCCGCGTTTCTCGTCGCCCGCCTCGTCGACGGGGCGTTGTCAAAAGGCGCAGGGGCGTTGCCGAAAGTCGCCGCCGAGAGTCATGAGAGCTCCTTGTGTTATGTCGACTTGCGTCCATATCCAATGACGATTGAATGAAAATTACTCATGATACACTTATTCGAGGATGCATGCCCCTGAGCATGGCACATAGCCAATCGTCTCAACTTGACTCCGAGGTAGCTTCATGGACTTTTATCGCATGAATATGGATCTGTCAAATGTGGCAGTCGCGAACCAAGATAAAAAAATACGTCAGAAAGCATAGGGAATTCCGCCGAAGACGCCCGGTTGTCCAACTCCCCAAAGACTAGCACGCCAGCAAGGCAGCCTGTCGTTCTGCTTTGACACTAAATATCATCTGATTCTTTCAGAATGTAACGTCTCTGTCCAGTAGTCAGATATTGCTGTCCAGCCGTCATTATTCAACGACTCTCAGATATAACGGGATCAGGCTACCCAAGTCATTTTCTGGACCCAACCTTGCTTGAGAGAATCAGCAAAAAGCTAACTCATAAAAAGATATGCTCCGCATCGTTTGGACGATATTTATTATTACCCAACAAAGCGATGCAGCCAGAAGCGGGTAGTTTCATTCTGTACAATGGCAAACTGGTAGCCAGTTTCTTCACAGTCTCGCCATCACCATGAGCGTGCGCTGAAAGCTCTCCACAACGGCCAGCGGAAGAACAAGCCACTGCTGCAAGAAGACTTCCCGCCGGCGGTGGAGCGGCTAGCCGCGAATCCAGAGGCGAAGTCGATCGAGCTCGAGCAGATGGTGCTAATTTTCACCCGGATGAGGGTGGTGGAGCTGACGCAGACTGTCGTGAAGCAGTTGTTGTGATCATGCCAAACTCAGCGGCCACTTGCCAAGAGGCGGCCGCCTACACGGAGCATTTCGTTTCTATAAAATAGATTCATCAAAGTAATGTTATATTAATAGAAATATTACTATTGATCGTTTATGACTTTGTTCCATAATAACTAAACTTACTTAGTTAAGTTCTACAGGTCTTTCTTATTATCTTTTAGTACTTCCTTATCCTCTGTTATTACGTCGAAGCGGCTTATTTGTAACTAACCATGGTTACAAGATGATTGATACACGTACTCGTAGATGTCGACTGTCATACTCAGATCTATAACCTCTAAAAAATTAGCAGCTTTAATATTAACAGCAGGATAGTTCATAGAGCCTGGCCTCCGTTGTTGTGCCTTCTAATCGCTTAATCGTTGAATTGTCGCTAATAATGCTGGCGAACTTTCAAAGTTTAGCGCATCCCCCACTACGCCAAAAAGGACGGCTGACTAACCCGCACATACTTTCAAATGCGAGCAGCTTCGGGGACCTTAATTAGCGGGCTGGGACCAGCTTTTGATAGGCTTTTAGCAGGCTTTTAGCAGGCTTTTTTTTATTAGCAGGCTTTCAGCACCATACAGGAGCCCAAGCCCGCTGGAAAGCAACACAAGATTTTCTTGGCTTCCGAATCGATGGGGCACTTATTTCGCCATGGATACACTGAGTGCAACTTGTACCTACTAAGGTAGTCGGTAGTTGGTTATAGTTAGAGGATAGATATGACGGCAGCGTCAAGCCGTGGATTTCAAAGCAAAGGTCCCGCCACCCTACACAGCTCACACGCACCTGTAAATATTAATCTGCCATGCTCACATCTGCAACCTCCAGGACATTGGCAGCTTCAACTATTTGTCTCGTCACTGGATATTCCATCTATCGCCATAAAAAAAACTCATTTGCTCATGAGACTGCTGCGAGTAAGCATCTCGCCTCCCGCCCACACTCCCCGATGCGGAACTGACGGCAATCCACAGAATCACCCAGCAAAATGACTGTCAACCATACTTTCCAGGTAAGCATTTACAATATTTGCCAATCTCCTTTTTATTCCCCTTCGTCATCCCCTTTTATCTCTCCTCAAACCACATCGACCTTCATCGTCTGTTTCTCATTGCACCGCCTCGGTTACAACTTTTGGCTGATGAAACACCCGCGCACTCCCCCCCCCTTCTCTTCGCAGACCCTGTTTGCCGTGCCGCTGTCTTGCGACGGCTGTGTCAAATCGGTTTCGGACGCGCTCTACGGCTTGGGAGGCATCACAAAGGTCGAAGGCAATCTCAAGGATCAATTGATTGCGGTTGAGGGTTCCGGTACGCTTCACCACCATGCCGCTGCGCCGACATCCGACCGCACGCACATGTGCGCACACATGTTTTGCAATAGCTGACGCTTCTCTCTCTCCCCATAGCGGCCCCGTCCAAGATTGTCGAGGCGATTCAAGAGACCGGAAGAGATGCCATCCTGCGAGGCTCAGGATCCTCAAACAGTACGTCGCAGTCTCGCTCCACCCCTTTCGTCATTGGCCGTCTCGCGTTCGCATCTGTAGCAAGATTGTGTGGAAACAGACATGACAGCTCAAAAGTAAAATTGCCGATTGGCTAACATGGAACTGCGTGCAGGTGCTGCCGTGAGCATCCTTGAGAGCTTTGCCGAGTCGGCCCAGCAGCATGACGACGACCCCAGCCGCGAGGTTCGCGGCCTCGCGCGCATGGTCGAGGTCGGCTCGGGCAGAACCTTGGTCGACCTGACCGTTCGCGGCGTCTCCCCGGGCACTTACCGTGCCACCATCCGCCAGTATGGCAACCTCCAACACGGCGCCGAGTCGACCGGCCGCGTCTGGACGCAGCAGCAAGACGAGAGCCAGCCGAAAGGCTTCATCGGCGTCGTCGAGGTAGGCAAGGACGGCCGCGGCTCCGTCTTTGCGGACCGCGAGTTTTACATTTGGGAGGTCATTGGCCACGCCATGGTTCTCACGAAGCAGAAGGAAGACGACGACGACGACGACGGACGGCAGCCGCTCAAGAACGATGCGGATACCGTGGTGGGTGTCATTGCGAGAAGTTCGGGCATGTGGGACAATGACAAGACGGTGTGCTCATGCACGGGAAAGACGCTGTGGGAGGAGCGCAAAGACGAAGTGGCCAAAGGCATGCTGTAGAATATCGCGTGGCTCGGTGGTACACTTGTACAGTGGGCTGTATAGCAGGGCGTTGGGGGTGAGTGAATATTGAGAGGCGTTGAATGAGAATTGAAGCGACGCCAGTAGGCTGCACAGCAGGGCTTTGGGGGCGAGTGAATATTGAGCGGCGTTGTATGAGAAATTGAAGCGACGGGATAAAACATGTTCAGACGATCTGGGTGATGAAGGCGGGACCCATTCCAATCTGACGGACGACAAGAATTTGGTTGACATGGTTCCCAGATTGAAACCATTCGTCTGACCTTTGCCCGTACCATCTCGAACTTTGGTGGATAGTAAGGGACATATACGCGAAGCAAGTTTCAACATCTGTTTCACGCTGTCCCAGGACCACTACTTACAACATCAACAAATCCTCGTTTATCAGACTAGAATGTATACAGGCTTTTGCATCAGCGATCCAACTCGATCAGTAACCTCCGCCAGCCGTGAGGCGTCCGGCGCATGGTCGCCTTCAATCTCCGCAACGCCCATCGCCACACCATATCGTCCGGCATAACCACGCTAGTATTCAACCATCCCTAGGGCAAGGTTGAGCATGAAAAACACGTTAGCCTCGCCAGACATCGGGCTTGCCTTGCCCGCCGTCTGCCGGTTTTGCGCAGTCCTTTGACTCACTCTGTGGCAGGGATTGCGCCGTACCAACGCTTGACTGACCGTCAACTCTGCCCTAATCCGCGTGGCTTCTCAACTTGGAAAGAATTGGAGCGGCGTCATCTTGCATAGGGCCCAAGACGTTCGTCCTGTAGTCAATGCTCCCCTCGCCATTAGTCCGGCTTGAATGTGCCGAATTACGTCATTGTACGACACAAGGAGGTAGGTCTTCCTGAGACGACCGAGATTTGTACGTTGCCCATTGATGCTGCGCCCTTCACTTTTAAAGAGATTGATCGATGAATCCTTCTACAAGAGCATGGCAGTAATGACAATGATGAGAGATACTGTAACATCACGTTCCGTTAAAACGATGCTAGACTTTGCTCGCGATGGCGGCGGCTCCGTCGGTCTAGACCTGCTTAGCAGGTCAATGGCAAAATAATACAAGTGTCATTCTTGAGCAAGCGAATCTCGGACTCACAGAGCTTCTTTAATTCCATCAAAGACAGGTGACTGTTGAAAGTTACACTGAAAAGTGCACAAGGGAACCGATGTGACATCCTCGACGGTTTCTACGGCGCGGTTCAAGTCAAAAGAAGAACGCCAATTTCCGGGGCGAGCGCAGCCTTGCGCTGCAAGCACACGTCTGAAAAAACATATGCGAGGCATTGAATCTCGGAAAGCGCCGTGGTACAGCATCACGGCATCTCTCGGAGGCTAGGCGGCTTCTGCGGCTTCTGCTTGTCATTCGTACGACGTGCCACAAGAGCGTCTACTGACATGGAAATCGTTATTGAAAGAAACCAATAATTTCCTGTTCTCTTCCCTCGGCCCTTCTGTTCCACTCAGAGTATACGTTTCAGGGCCGAGGCTTGGCCGAACAGCCAAACGCCCCAAGGATGGTGGCCTGCCTGTCACCGCCTTGGCTCGGCGCGTAAATACCAGCGTTTACTGGATACCACGAGGACAAGAACGGCCTTTTGGGAACCGCCCCCTCTTGGAAAGATATTTTTGGCAAAGGAATAATGCGGTGTGACGGAACGATACGCTCTAGTTTTGTACTCGGCCAGAGGGCCCGATGCTGTATGAAGAAGCCACAACCGGCGGTCGAGAAAAGGGCCAGTCCTCGATCTAAACATAGAAGCCTTTGCCTGCACATGCTTTTACCAGCTGGAAAAATTCCTTTTGTTCGGCCGGTAATATTTATAGCAGTCATTGTCAAGCTAGAGTGCAGGCTGCAGTAGTTATTGTTGGGGCGCAAGTTGAAGGATTGCCGAGATGTAACCATGCGATGCAGCTGCACGGTTCTGATCGACCCTGATGTAATCGTGCATGTCTGTGTTGTTATAACCCTTCAGGGCCTGGTAATACTCAGTATATGAGTAGCATTGTCGGTCGGGAAATTGTTTGTATCCCATTAGGTACGAAATTTCCCCTTTCGTATGCAAAGAAGAAGACATCCCTGCATTCAGAATGGCAGCTTCGATAGAGACGGCAGAAGGGTGTGGAAGTCCGAGCCAGGGTTCATCGAGATGTCACAGGGTAGAAAGTCGGGCGCTTGCGCTGGGACCAATGAGGTGGCAGAGGTGCATGTTCCTGTAACCTTCTGCGTCCCAAGATAGCAACACGCTAACGTTATTGAAAGCTACAACGTGGCAGCGTGCATGCCCCGGCAGCTGTGGCGTTTTGACAATCGTCTTTGGTCAAGTGGCCGTCGGTTCTGGTCCTGAGTTGCACCGGTGCCATGTGCGGTGCCTGACGCTTCATCGGTGCCTGTTGGAGATGAAGACTGCAAGATATTACAGGGCAGGCAAAGTCTTTTGAATTCAAGGCCGTCCACCGGATATGAAGCGAAATGAAGAGTCCACTCCGCAGCGTTCATTGCCGCGTGGGTTTAGCTATTTAGTTAGTTTAATGCTGTCTAGTTGGCTCAAACTGGCGCCACGCGGTATAGCCGGACAGTGCAAAATATTGAGCAAGCAGGGATTACCATCTATAAGGAGCGGGGATAGAAGCAGCTGGGATTCGGGAACAGACATGTCATGTCTGTTCGCCCAGGCTGGTCTGTGGATCGGGCATAAACCCCAGTCATGTTCGGCTCCTGCGATTCTCGTCGGTCAGACATTTCCAGCGCACAATCGGACCACTCATCAGATCGCGCTTTGCAGGCCTGCAGAAGTGGTCTTATGATTGTTTGGTGAGCTGAGGTTCATCACCTTGCAGCATGCAACGACGGCTTGGCGAAACGTCTGGACTTTGTGGACAAAGCGACGGAGCAGACGTTTGTCTGCAACCAAGACGCCTCATGGAGTCACGAGCATCCCACATGAATGATGGCGGCGTTGGCTAACGGGCAAGTATGCCAATGGCGGTAAGCAGAGAAGCGGCCAAGGGCCAGCCACGGCCCACGGCCCACGGCGCAGTCCTGTCTTGAGCAGGCTGTGACATATGTTTCCGGGGCCCTCATTCAACACGTCCAACGTCTGCGAAGCCGTGTGGTGCATGTCAGGGCCGTGGAGCCGAGTTAAGCAAAATGCCAGCCCCTGCGTACCTCCTTGGCATGTGAGGGCGTTGTGGTGGTTGTGTCAGTAGCACAATGGGGTAAATAGCCTCCCCTGGGTGGGTTGGGGCTAATGCATGAGGCTAGTCGACTAACTAGTTGGCGATGGACGTATGTAGGACGAGAGAATGAGACGGAGGCTGACCATGTAGTAGAGAGCAAAGCGTGATGGGTGGTGGTTGTGGTGGTAATTGACAGTTGCCAACTCTATTCCTTGCCTCTGCCTCGTTACTCCAGTGGGCATGATGGGGTCGCCCCAATTGGTGTCGGGTTTTGCATGTCGCCTCCACAGTGGTACATAGTCTGACACGCATTGTCGCACGTAGTTTTACAGTAGCGAGCGGCTCGTATGAACGGCTGAGTACCTACCTAGTTATTAGTTACAAACCAAAGAAAGCGAGAAATAGGTTCTGTACGCATGTAACCCGCAGCAGAGTATAATTAGTTGGGCGGTACTATTGCAGGCATAGAGGTGTACATGCATTCACTGAATTAATTAGTTATTACTCAAACACCCATTGGTAGGTGGGCTTGGTATTCGTATGCCGTCTGTTAATGCCCGCCAGCCATCTCATGCATCCCCCCTTTACCGCCCCATGCAGGCCCAAGACTGATTTCATCTACAACACATGCTTCCTTTTCCCATTTCGATTCTCATCGGACCCTTTTCTTTTCATTTCTTCTCTTTTCAGCTTTCGGGGCCTCTCTTTCTCTGCAAGCCACCCCGCCCCGCCTCCTGCTCAATCAATTCTTTCGGCTGGCTACCGTGGCATTCGTTACCTTGCATCCTTTGTTGAGCAAACGCATCTCTGTCTACGGCCGGTCCAGAAGACACGACGCGCAAACAAAGTACGACATTACTTGCCACGTCTCGGCTTATTGATAGTTTGCCCTGCGCGCCGTTCATTAATTTCACGGTCCTTTATTTCCCCGCTCGAGCTGGCTAAGCGGTCCAGTCGTTTCCGAGGCACACAGCAAGCACGTTGACCACGATATCTACTCTTTTAATCCCCGACCTTGGCTCTGGCAGCCCTTGCATTTTTTTCTGAGCATTACCAGTATTAGCTACCATCGGACATTCCGTCTCCGCATTGTTAATGACTTGAGGTGGGAACAAAGCCGATAGTACTCTGTCCGACTTCCCTGACTGGTTTCTGTCCGACTTCCCTGACTGGTTTCTGTCCGACTTCCCTGACTGGTTTCTGTCCGACTTTCCTGACTGGTCGGCCCTAATCACACGGCTCGAGCGAACAACCAATCTCTGACGCGGGTGGACATTGATAACTGTTTACCACAGCTGGCTAGTCTCGCCTGCAAAGACGACTACCTACGAATCTACGACCCAGCTCTCGGACATTGCCATCGAGGCCACTGACGTTGGAAGCGAATCAACTACCCCGACTGCTCGGGCACGAAGTGGGGGAAGACGCCATATCGAGCCACACGCACCTCTGCGGTGTATTGTGCACTAGCCAGCAACTCCGCGAGCGAGCTGATTGAGGATATCTCAATTCTTGGCCATTTCCTTGTTACATTGCACTGGCTGGGGCTCGGCTCGTACTGGTAATACTGGCAAACTGGGTCCGACCCCTAATAAGGTACTGTACGAGTGCCGGCATCCACCACTTGTCCCGCTGCAATACCACCCTCCTGTCCACAAGCCAGTCCGCCGCGGCCGCTGGCCCGCTGTGCATCCTTGATCCACTACGTCAAGGTACCGAATAGTTCCGGCTACCACTGGACCACTGCAGACTGGGTGTCAGCCTGCTAGCGTCCTTTTTTCTACTAATAGCAAGGTACCTACCACCAACCTTGACCACCTGCCGAGCCACACGGCCCGCCCCCTCTCACCTCTCCCCTCTCTGCCAAGCTCCCAAGTATTGGCTGCACCGCATCGCTATTCCTGGTGCTTCTTTACACTAATAAGCGCCCGACTTGCTGCTACCCCAGCCGCACTGCTGCATTGTCCTGCAGCATTACCGGTTTCTCTTCCCCTTCTACTCCTTCTTCTCTTTTTTCTTTTTTTTTCTCCCGCCCTCCTTGCTTGCTTGTCCGATACTGCTCTTCATCGCAAGCCTCAATTTGACTGCCAACTTGTGCAGCACATACTGCGCTCGGCCATCATCATGTCTCTGAAGCTGGTAAGTCTTGCCCTTCATCACCACCCCACTAGCACTAGGCCCCTCCCATTGACCGCAAATCAGGAAATCGAGACATGGGTTTCGGCCCTCGCAAGATACGACAACAATGAGTTCGACGATGCCCTCGGCGATTTCGAAAAGATATGCGACACCAGCAAGATTCTCTTCAACATGGGCGTCATCCATGCCACCCTCGGCGAGCACGAAAAAGCTGTAAGTCTGGGACTGTGGTGGCTGTCGCTACTGTCGAGATGCTAATCTTGGGCCATTTACATAGGTTGAGTGTTACCAGCGCGCAATTCGTCTCGATCAATATCTCGCCGTCGCTTATTTCCAACAAGGCGTTTCCAACTTTCTCCTCGGTGACTTTGAGGAGGCCCTCGCCAACTTTAACGATACCCTTCTTTATCTCCGAGGCAATACCATGATCGATTATGCGCAGCTTGGTCTGCTCTTCAAACTGTACTCGTGTGAAGTGCTTTTTAACCGTGGTCTATGCTACATATATCTTCAGCAAAAGGATGCGGGTATGCAAGATCTGACCTTTGCCGTCAAGGAAAAGGTCGTCGAAGACCATGATGTAATTGACGATGCAATTCGCGAGGAAGCCGATGTAAGCCTTGCCTATTTTTCGAAAAAAGGGCCTCGTGCTAACTTCTCGCCAGGGTTACACTGTTTTCTCAATCCCGGTTGGTGTCGTATATCGACCCAACGAGGCCAAAGTTCGAAATCTCAAAACCAAAGACTATCTTGGCAAAGCAAGGCTAGTCGCTGCTTCGGACCGGTCCAATGCCTTTACCGGCTTCGCTGGATCCGAGATGAAAATCGCAAGTTACACCAGACGACAGCTGCTAAACCCCAACTAACATCTTCTTCAGGCTGCAAAGACCGAGGTTAAAGATGACCGCCCCGCTGACAACATTTCGTTTGCTGCCACCAACTTGGTTAAGCCCGGTATCCAATCTCGAAGACAACAATCAGAACCACCGACTAGCAGCCGCAATGCATTCCCTCCCACTCCCCCACCAGAGAACGATCGTGGCCCATTCCGCGGCACTTCTGTTCGTAATGGGGGCAGGCCCACGCTCGCTAGATTAAACATTCAACCACAAGAGTCTAATCGCAAGTACGAAAAGGCTTCGCCCCCAGACGACGGTCGATCGAATGCCACGCGGTCGGCGTCAAGTGCTCTGCCTTCTCGGGGATTTTCCCAAAGAGAGCCACCGCCACTACAGCGCCGACCCACAAAGACAATTGAAGAAGATACCTACGCCAACGGTGATGTGTACGACATGTACGCCGGACGCAAAGAGAGAGAATCGAGAAGTTCGAGAGGCGGTAGCAGACAAGAAGCCCGCCGAAGGCCATCGGGACGATATGACGACGACGACGATGGAGCTTCGGACTATGACGATGGCTCTTTGAATGGAGCTGAATTCGAAATGGTTTCCAACAACCGACGCGCGCCGGGCTCCGTATCTGACGCCTCACGTAACACATCAAGACGGCCCGATGTTCGCAAGTTTCGAGTCAAGGTCCACGCCGAAGATGTCCGATACATCATGATTGGTGGGGCCGTGGAGTTTCCCGACTTTGTCGACCGCATCCGAGACAAGTTTGGCATGCGCCGCCGCTTTAAGATCAAGATTAAAGATGAGGACATGCCTGACGGCGACATGATTACCATGGGCGACCAAGACGATTTGGATATGGCCATGTTGAGTGCCAAGGAGGCCGCAAAGAGGCAAAGACAGGAAATTGGAAAGATAGAAGTGAGTCTTCTCCCACGAGCAGAACCCAGCTCTTTTATAGGTCATCATCTGCCGATCGCAATGTTGCGTCCGGCGGCTATCAACTGAGGCAGCAGTAGCTAACCACTGGTCTAGGTTTGGATTTTCGAGGTTTAGACTTTGGACCAGTCGTATACCCCACGCGCAACGCAACCACTTGCCGTACTGGTTCCAACTGCATTTCGTTGATTTTTTTTAAGAATGTTTCTTCCTTCTCTTATTCTTCATTTACGGACATGAGACATCTGTTCTCTGTCGGTAACCGTTTTTTACCCCACCTTGTATTAAATAGGAATGACCCCGTCGTCAACGAGGGCACGCAGCATCTTTTGCAACTAACGACTTAATGGTTTCGCATCTACTCGGGCATATATGTAAGCTTGGTTTGATAGCTTTCCCCATCTACTCTGGCCAGTCACTTAGCCAAGCATAATTATAAAAGAATTACGCATCAATTGCCTATATGTATATCCTCTTACCATGTGCTGCTTCTAATCGTAAACTTTTGGGTATATATGCTAGTGATACAATAGTTGTACAGGTTCCCCGGAAAACGTGTTATGTGAGCTCTTGCACACATTGCAGCCGGTGCTGCCATTCGTCACGGCCCAGCGTGGCAAGCATGCGTCCGCTGCTCTGCGACACCACGTCCTGACCGCCCGCGCCCACCAGACGCAGCACATTGTGCATCGTCAGCGCCTCTACGCCCTGTGGATCCAGGATCCCGCGTAGCGCCTGAACCACACGCTGACCGTCGTCGCCCCTCCAGACATCCTCCTGCGCGAGCACCTGCTCCAGCGCGGCCAGGATGCGCGCGTCCGGCGGCGTGGCGGCCGCGGATGCTCGGTATTCAGCCTGCGGCGGCCGCCAAAAAAGGTACGGGTGCTGCTCGACCACGTCACTGGCGTCGTGGAAGCCTCCGTCGCGGCTGCCCAGCACGGCGTGGATGTACGCGACGCGAGTGTCGTCGTTGTCGTTGATGCCGGCGGTGAGCTGTGGCACGAGGTCAAGCGGCAGGGAGGCGGAGGGCCAGGCAGATACACCGCGGCCGGTGGCGGCGCGCACCGCGGCGAGGGTAGGCGCGAGGAGGTGGGTGCGCAGGAGAGCGGCCTCGTGGGCTGGCAGCGAGGCGAGGGGCTGGCGGAGGAGCAGGTCGCGGTACTTTGCGTTGAAGTGGTGCAGCTTTTCCACGTTGAGCTTAATGCCACCGCGGGTAAATTTAAACGTCAACTGTAGTTCATCACGTATGAGCGGAGTTCTTCTTTTCACACAGAGCTTGGAACGCGACGGGGAGGAGACGTTACAGCTTGGGCAATGTCGTCGACGCTGCGGGGGGGCCGGACGTTGGGCTTGAACGACGACCCGAGGTTAGCGAGCCAGGATAGAAGCGCGGCGGGAAAGACGCGGCCCGTCGTCTGGTACGTGGACAGGTTGACGTCGGCGTTGCGCTTGCTGAGCTTGGTGCCGTCCGGGTTGACGAGCAGACCGAGGTGCGCAAAAATGGGGGGTTGCCAGCCAAAGGCCTGGTAGAGGGCGATGTGCTTGGGCGCGGATATGAGCCACTCCTAATGTGCCAACGAGGATTTAGCATGTGTGATTCCGAGGTACAAGAAAAAAAAGAGCAGAAATGAGAAGAGCAGAAAGTCGGTGGTTGCAGCCATTCTCATACCTCGCCGCGGATGACGTGGGTTATCTTCATGAGATGGTCGTCCACCACGCATGCGAAATGATAGGTCGGGAACCCGTCCGACTTTAGCAGGATAAAATCGTCCTCGTCTTCGCTTTTCTGGAAATGGCCGTAGATGGCGTCGCGCAGCTTGGGCCGGCCGCACGCCGCGCCGCCGCGAAAGCGCACCACGTGCGGCTCGCCGGCGGCCGCGCGGCGCGTCGACTCATCGGCGTCGACGGCGCGGCAGGTGCCCGGATAATGAGTTGGCCGGCCGGCCTCGTGCAGGGTTTGCCGCTGGGCATCGAGCTGCGCGGGGGTGCAGAAGCAACGGTATGCGTGGCCCTTGTCGAGGAGCGTCTGGACGTGCTCCTTGTAGATGGGGAGGCGCTCCGACTATGAACAACAGAGGTTAGTCGGTGCCGAGATCCAAACCAGACAAAAGAGGGCGCAAAAAAGGGGGTGACGTACCTGCCGATAGGGCCCGTATGGGCCGCCGCAGTCGGGGCCTTCGTCCCAGGAGAGGCCGGCCCAAGCCAGATCTTGCAGTAAGCGCGACTCGGCGTCATGAACGAGGCGGCTCTGAAACACAACGGGGGGTCAGCGTCAAATGGGCATAATAGATAGGATGCGGATGGACGGCGCGTACCTGATCGGTATCTTCGATGCGCAGGATAAAGGCGCCGCCGTCTTTGCTAGCGCGCGCCGCAACGTTGTTGAACAGGGCCGTTCGCAGCGAGCCCAGGTGCAGGTAGCCCGTCGGGGACGGCGCGAAACGCGCGCGGATAGGCAGGTCGGCGCTCTGACCGAGTATGTGGCGCGGTGCCGGCGCGCCCGGCTTGCGCTGCGTCTTTCCCTTGTTTCCCGTAAGAAGCCCGAGGCCGCGGAGCCCTCGCGTCGGCTGCTCTGCCAATGACGATGAAGGTGATGATGGTGAGGCGGCGGACTCGTGGTGCCGCGAAGCGCAGACGTGGAAGCACCGCGGAAGCGGACGGCACCGTAGGAGCAGAAGGCGGCTGGGTATTCGGCAGGGAGTGTGCGCAAGAGACATGACTGCGTGCGCGCCGTGAGGGAGCGCGGTGAGGCTCATGGCATGGCGGGATTTGCTGGTTGTGAAATCTGCATCGAGGTTGGCGGGACCCCTGCCCCCCCCTGTAAATAGCGGCGGTAAGATGGAGACCTGAGGCGACGCCAACGCGGGCTCAGTAGCGCATCTTGCAGCCAATGTTCTGCGGTAGGTTATACTATTTACCATTGATTGAAGGACTTTCTATATTTTAACAGAAGACTGTTCAACATGATGAATTCTAGGTAAAATGAAAAAGGTCTCGGATCATTGAGTATAGTTACGAGACGATAAAAAGAGTCGCCAGGCGGAGAAGGCTTTGAAGATGATGCACAGCCCAAGATGATTAGCGAGCCATTTCACTTATTAACGAGCAAAAAAAGAGGCTGGGGAGTGGCCAAGTAACGTTTAGACACCGAGTCTGGGTCCTCTATCTTGATTTTGCTGCCAAGCCTAGTTATAGAATGTAGATGGCGGTAGGTGACGAGCGCCTACCCCTCTAGCCTCTCCGACGAGCATGATTTTATCCTATTCATGTGCACGCAGAACCGAAGCTATCGCCACTAAATTTAAACCTAATCGTAACTTGAAGAAATATCTCTTCTGAATACGAGGACAACCCTGTCTCCGCCGACGGGCGGCGGAGGGTTGTAAGGGCCTGAGGTAGCTTTGAGGGCTTGAGGTAGTTTTGAGGGCTTGAGGTAGCTTTGAGGCGGTTAAGGCACGCCCCGTGGCGGCTGCTGCGAGGGCTTCTGAGGCTTTCCTGGCCACGGACGACGCCTTGAAGAGGCTGCGTGGTAGGGCTGGAGGAAAATGGGGCTAATAAGGCCAATCAGAGGCTATACTGCCTTGAGGCACAGGCTGCCTCCAAACACAATCGTTCTGAACTCAGTTCAAGTATCTGTCTATTGACCACGCCTCTGGCACGCCCTCATCAGTCACATATGAAAGTATATGGCATCTTTGAAAAGCTTAACTGTGTCCAAAAGTCAGTCGACATTGCTGCGTAGATGACAGCAGGGATGAACACTATAAAAAGGCCGCTGTCCCCCAAGCTCGAAGTGGTTTTCATCCTCAACCTTCAATTGATACCAACACTTGCATCATATTTGTTCTTACCCAAGGAATTCAATTTAGCATACTCTCCCAGGTACGTGACCTCTGTTTACGCTACGAACACTGAACAAAGCTGATATCGACATTCATCGACGATAGAGCTCATCAGCCATGTCTGGAGCCAACGCACTGGGGCTCCGCTCGAACTGGCCCAGGCTAGAACTACCAAGTGACCAGTCCTTACTCAATGCCATAGCCTTACTTCCAATTGTCGCCTATCCCTTCCTGCCCTCAGTCGGTCGGTCTGGTGTTCGGTGCGAACTTTTCCTCATCTAGTCTGCTGTGGTCCCTTTGACCCTCATGTTGGCCATGCGGTTTTATTTCGAAGGGCCAATACTTGAGGTGGAGGAATACTTCATTTGGCTGATGTACACCCTCGCGATTGCTGGCATTCAGGGACTTCGTGTGCCGTCCGATCGTCTCCCGAAGCCGACAGACTTCAACCTCGCCGCGGGATTGCCAGAGGGCTTTTTAATCTTTGCTTTGATTGACTTTTTCAGCAACGGTATCCCATTGTTCACACCCACGTGGATTGGGTGGCTATCACGCCTTCTCTACCTGCTATTCGCCTTTTTCTTCATCCTGGCTGTCCCTCTCGTCGTCTTCACATCTTGGGACGCGCCGAGAGCCCTTTTCAAGTTTACAACGCGTCAGGTCTCTGAGTGGTACTGGCTACCAGAGAATGGCGCCGTGCGTGACTTTGCGCCTGCATGGAGCATTCTCCTTGCGATAGCTGTGGTGATAGTACCTATAGTTCTGAGCATAGCTGTGCTTGAGAGCAGACTGTCTTGAAGCAATTCTGTTTGGTCACTATCGGAAGGCATTTGGAGAGTTCACCTTCCCCCACGACTACGCGCAACCACTCGGTACACCCAGTACCGCCATGAACAAACTACTATCGACTGATGACGAGAACGAAGCTGCGAGTGCCGTCTTATAGAGGTCTACTCACTGCTAAGTGTGATACTTTTACCTTTCTAGAAAATGAGGTTTTCCAGCACTTAGAGAGCCTTCTATACATTACGAGCTAATTAGTGTAAATATGTCAATATTAATACAAATACTCCGTACAATACAAAACAATACTGGTGGTTGCTTGACTCGGAGGCTCTAGATGAAAGTTGGAGGAATTATTTAGACCAACCTGGGGCCGCGGTGCCTGGGGCACGCATTCGCATTACGGCCTCATTCAACAGACAGCTTATTTGTGAGATGTCATATTCATAACGCAAAGCTATTCTACTATAATACAAAAAGGTAATTGAATATCCATCCCATGATTTTAAAAAAATGTATTAGCTTCTTCTGGTGCGTATCTGTGATCAGTTTTGAATAGTCTTTGTATTTAATTCTAGAAATATTTCAAAGATAAATTATCCACTCCTCTTACCTTATTAGCAGCTAAATAGTAAGCAGCACCAACTAATACACTCGCACCTGCGCCTCCATCGAACCATCTCCTCTCCTGCCGCACCATGGGCAAGTTGAACGCCCCCGATCGCCCGAACCTCTCATCAGACACACGGCTATGATAGACGAGGCGCCTACGCCGTGAAGAGATAATCAAGTTAGTTGAGTCTCAAGGTTTAATAATGTATTTTAATACATAATATTTTAAATAACCTTACTTGAGTAACTAGGCTAGTCATAATACCACCATAGATTTCGAGTTAACTTTTGTAAGTATTAAATTTATCATTTGTATCCTCTTAGGTTTATATGAGCATAAAAAAACCGGTACACTCTAAGATCTTTTTGCATACAAGAATTTGATGATATCTTTTTGCATACAAGAATTTGATGATCTTTCTTGGTATAATAGATGAAGACTTAGTCAAAATCTTAGCTGCATCGCCGAAAACGCCTTTAAATTTTCTTCATTTCACGCGCTTGTTAGTGGTTCGCAAGTAGATGCAAGACCCGCTCACTCACTCCAGGTACCTAGGTACTTCTTCTGTCCGCGAGCATCGGCGTCATGGACCAACTGTGAGCGACCAGTTTTTTTCTATTTTTTATTGCTTCTCCCTAATTATACAATCTTTCATCTATCCTTTCGATCCGCATCCTAGAAACACTTGCATTTCTTTCCTTTTATGTCCCTTCAGTCATTACTTGAAAGCAGTATTTCCTTATACTCGCCGTCGGTGACGTTGCGCCTGGTGTGCAATAGCAGGTGACGGCCTCATTGGTAAGCATCAAAATCAAAATCACACGAAACCAACATCACCGCCGTCATCGCTCAATCAACCGTGCCTGAGAAATCACGCCCAATTCACTCTGTTCTGGCCAAGTGCTCTCCTCATCGCCTTGCTGCGCTCCCATTCCCGGCTGTTCCGCCCAAATCCTTCTATCACGATCAGGGGGCGCTGCTCAGGGGACAGCATCCACCAGCCCGCCGCCCAGCAGGCTTCTCCCTGCGCCCAAGCCTCCAAGCTCCCATCCACATCCCGCACTCTTTCCAACCCGACATGCTTCGCGAGATTGCCTCGTGCTCTTAATCTTTGCGCTTAATTCCTTCAATTGACCCGTGTGCAATCTGCTGACCGGCCTTGTTTTCTTGGCCTCTTCGCAGCTCACCTCGAGTTCAACCCGTCGATCCGCATCGTTCGCCCCTGTCCAAAACCTCGCCGTTCCTGCGCCACCCACATCCGCGCCATCCAGACGTCGCCGGCTGCTTCCTTCTCTCGGCTCGACACTCGATTCTCGCCAGAAGCATGCCGCGCCGACTCCAGAACCCCTTTTCCACGTCTCCCACCATGCCGCAGCCTGACAAGAGCCAGAGACGTTCCTCCACTGCAAAGTCTAACCGTCTCTCTCAACTCTTTTCGTCTAGCCCAAAATCCAAGGAGAACCAGACTGCTGCTCAAAAGGCTCTTCTCGCCATGCAGCAGCATCAGTTTCAGCAGGGCGACCTGCCTGCCTTGGAGATGCCTATGTTTTCACACTCAGGCTCCCGCGACTCCCAGCCCCAGCCCTTACACGCCTCGCCTGCCGCCATCTCGCCGGCCACTGTCCCACTACCCACCATTTCTCTTTCGAGCGTCATGGCTAGCGATCAGACTGTCGAAACTTCCACAACAACCATCTTCAAACCCGAGACGGCCGAGGAAATTGAGCGTCAACGTATCGCCGACTCCCAGTTCGGTCCCCTTAGCCACCCCTCCCACCTCTACACCTCCAAGTCGCACGGCGAGCCCCTCGAGGCTCCCATTGAGGACGAGCCTCCCTACTACTACCTGCTCACCACCTACATCAGCTACCTAATTCTCATCCTCCTGGGTCACATTCGCGACTTCTTTGGCAAGCGCTTCGGAGACAAGAAGCTTTACCAGGCTCTCAAAGTCCAAAATGGCTACGCTCCGCTCAACGATGATTTTGACAACTTTTACACCCGCCGCCTGAAGCGTCGTCTCGATGACTGCTTTGCACGCACCACTGTTGGCGTCCCCGGCCGCTACATTACTCTCATGGATCGTATCTCTCACGACTTCAACCTCTCCTACCAGTACACCGGCACCTACACAGAGACCCTCAACATGAGTTCGTACAACTACCTTGGTTTCGCTCAGTCCAGTGGTCCTTGCGCCGACGCCGTCGAGGAGTGCGTCAAGCGCTACGGCGTAAGCATCTGCAGCCCCAGAGCTGATGCTGGTACCTCGGAGCTTGCCCTCGAAGTTGAGCGAGAGATTGCTTCCTTCGTCGGCAAGCCTTCTGCCATGGTCTTTTCCATGGGCTACGTCACCAACGCTAGCTCTTTCCCCGCACTTGTCAGCAAGGGCTGCCTCATCATTTCCGATGAACTGAATCATGCTTCCATTCGTATCGGTGCTCGTCTCTCCGGTGCCGTTATCCAGTCTTTCCGCCACAACGACACTCACGACCTCGAGCGTGTCCTTAGAGAGGCCATTTCTCAGGGACAGCCCCGCACGCACCGACCCTGGAAGAAGATTTTGGTTGTCGTCGAGGGCCTCTACTCAATGGAGGGCACCATGTGCGATTTGCCTGGCATTCTCGCTCTCAAGCGCAAGTACAAGTTTTACCTCTTTGTCGACGAGGCTCACTCGATCGGCGCTCTTGGTCCCAAGGGACGTGGCGTCTGCGATTACTTTGGCATCGACCCCGCCGAGGTGGATATTTTGATGGGAACTCTGACCAAGTCGTTTGGGGCCAACGGTGGTTACATTGCTGCCGAAAAGAACATCATTGAAAAGCTCCGTGCCACCAATGCCTCTACGCAGCTGGGCGAGTCTCCCGCTCCTTGCGTCCTGCAGCAGATTCTGGTCTCTCTCAAGCTCATCACTGGAGAGGTCTGCCCTGGCCAGGGTGAGGAGCGTCTCCGCCGTATTGCATTCAATTCTCGATACCTTCGCCTCGGACTCAAGCGTCTGGGTTATATTGTGTATGGTCACGATGATTCGCCCATTATTCCTGTTTTGCTGTATCACCCTGGCAAGATGCCTGCTTTCAGTCACGAAATGTTGAAGCGCAAGGTTTCGGTTGTCGTTGTCGGATATCCTGCCACTCCATTGATCAGCTCGCGCGCGCGATTCTGTGTCTCTTCGGCTCACAACAAGGAGGACATGGACCGTCTATTAATTGCGTGCGAAGAAGTGGCTGAGCTGCTCCAGCTCAAGATTTCGACCGGTGTTGCGGGTGGCCTTCCTCATCTACGCAAGAACCTGCCCGTCATGACGCACAAGCAAGAGTGCGAGTGGCGTGCTGCCAATGGCGCCCCTGTTCACCCGCCCCGATGGCAGGTGGAAGATGTCATTCGCCACGGTGTCGAGGATACCAAGCTCCCTCTCCGATAAACATAGAGCATTATATAGGCGCTGGAACTTTTCTTTTTTCCATCATCTTGCCCATTCCCTCATTCTTTGCTGAAAAGGACGACAATTGTATGGAATACGACGGGTTGAGTTGTCGGCTGGTTGGTTTTGAATAGAGCCGCCTCGTTGAAGACGGTCTTGCCATGCAGCCTTTACACTTTCTTCACATCTTCCCAGCGTGGCTGCGAGGGCGTAATTGCAGCCCCGGTGGGCGGCATTCTATCAATTATATTTAATCAATTTGAGGCTGGTCTGTCTGTGGCGTTTGGGCATGACTTTGGTGCCCACTTGCGAAAGGCAAACGAGATGACGGCACGTGGCAAGGCCGCAGACACATGGACGGGATGGGTAATGAGGTTGTACATGGTAGGGGAATATTTTACAATATAATACAGTTATTCTATCAAGGCTGCGGCTGGAGCTTGCGCGGTTTCGATGGATGTTGAATGTAGACGATGTGATTTGCGCTGGGTGTATGTGAAACACGACGTGGAGGCAATGGTGGACTCGCAAAGGGCGGCATCTTGGCGACGCAGCATCGGGCAACTGATGGGCGGAATAGCTGAGTAGGATTTGCTTGCCGGAGTGCGATGGCTGGAAAAGGGTTTGCGTCTTTCTGCAACTTATATTGCCTTAGTCACCGACAGAACTGAGGGTGATATATTTGTCGAGGGGCCAGGTTTGGTCGGCGGGCTGGAGGAGGGATTAGGCATCTGTTGCGCGGCAGCTGGATTGGGCAGCTGGAAACATGACATTGAAACGATTGTGCAGCCGCCACAGCGTGGTGGATGAACATGTTCACGTATTGGCAAGCTGGCTGGTAGGCTCGCAAGCTTGGTAAGTAGTTAGTCCAAGATGCTTGGATGAGTAGGGTGGTGGTGGTGCTGGTGGGTCTTGTGCTGCAGCGTGCCTGGGCGCGGATGCATAACCTACGTGCGTACTTACCTACTCAGACATGTACAGTGGGTCCAGATAATTCCGCTCACGACCCTAAATCCCACTAAAATGCCTACTTTTTAAGTAATATTTTTACTTTATAAATAGTTAAAATTAATTTTATATTAAATACTTAAAAATAGAATATTAAGTAATATATTATATA